>JAJEJO010000540.1:744367-766934 GCA_020662805.1 Glaucomys volans | reverse complement strand
ATGAGGTCAGTCATCTCTGTTTTGCGCAAACTCCCCATGTGATTCTGGTGTGTGCAGTTGAGAATCACTGATGTAGATGCATGAAAAGGTTCATGGAAAGAGAAAAGGATGATGTGTAAAGAATTAGAACAATTGACAAGAACTCTCTAAATAAAGAAAAAGAAAACAACTTTTGACACTAACATTTCCCTGTTTGCTCACATAGAATCTCTGGGTCAGAAGTGATGCTCTCTCAGCAACCTTTAAAAGAACAAGCTGCTGGATTTGGAGCTTACACAGGGAAGGGACCAGACAGGAGAGACAGGAGGGTTTTTGATGACCAGCATCAGGATCCTTATGTTAATCATGGCCAAGGAGAAGGCATAGGGTGGGGGTGGGGACAGAATGGTCAATCTGGAGAACTTGATTCAAGGCAGATTGCCCCTTTATTCTGCTAGGATTCAGACACAAGAACACTTAAAGAAGAGAGGATTAGAGTCATAGCCTCCAGAAGAATCAGGTGGGAATATGGTAGATGACAAATCTCCTTGAGAAATCTTCTCTAAATGGGAATACTTGCTACTCTGGAAATGTATTAATTTCACCAACACTTGGCGGCACCAGGGTGGCTGCCTGAGAACATGTTCTATTATTTGCTGCTCTGTACAAGTGCAATCTTCATGTAAATGCCCACAACTTTTGGCATGGAAGACATTTACATCTTCCAATACAGCAGAGTTCAACTCTTGCCAGCTTCAATATCACTTAGGGCTTAGGGTTGGTACCGCTTGCAGGGCTCCATCCCAGACTGTGTCATTCATTTGGTTTTGAGCTAGGGCCTGAGAATATGAATTTATTACAAGTTCCCTGGGGTTTCCAGAGCTGCTGTTAAAGGAACTCAAACATCATCCTTGTATATCTCCTAGTGTCTTTTGTCAATCCTACCATGCTATTGTGGCCTGATAATGGGGTGGACTATAGATTTTTATTTTAACCAATTGTCCCATTGTCCCAGATGCAGACATCTATAAAGCTTAAAATGAGCAACAAATAGACAATTTATGGCACTTTTGAAATAATTATTGTATTTAGAGGCCTATTCTTTTGAGAAAAGTAATAGGTGAATGATTAGAACATTTGAAAATATTTTTAAATTCATTGTGAAAATGACATAGATTTTGTTGTTAAAGTTACTTCCACTAAATGTTCAACTGAACAAAACATTATACACATAACTGATATATAAAATAAAATTTTCTTATACATTTTATATATGTAAATATTATCTAGAACCAGGTTGCCATTTCATTTTGAGAAATGCACTGTATTTCAAATTATGTATCAATGGTGGAAAGTAGTTACTCTGTAAATAGGACACTGAGATAATGCATACTGCAGGATAATGTGCAGTGTACTGCCTGGATGTTCTGTGCTGTAGAAATGATGCCCACCTGCCCTCATTACTCTCTTTTTGTACAGAGAAAAGTTTGCCTCTCTCCAGCCTGCTTTGAGTTCTATGAGATTGACCTCTACAAGCCATGTCAATAGGGCTATGTGTTCCCTTCATTTCCCATTAGATTTGCCCAATGGAAGTCCCTGCCAGAAAAGAGATGCAAGGTCAGCACGTTTATTCTCTGTGATCCTTATGGCACTCACTGAAAATTGACTGAGGCTGAATGTCTACCCAGATTCACAGCTCTGCTGCTTCTGTGCTCACCGGTTTTGGTAGCAGTTGATGATAATAATAAGGTGGGTAATAATTGTCATCTTCTGTAGTAATCCCTAGAACTAACAGATCTGGTTAGTTCCCACAGTCCTGTCTGTACCTTTGCAAATACTTCCCCATTTACATACCCTGATTATCATATAATATGGAAACAATCTACTGAAACAACTTGTGAGGGAAGCAAGCACCCAAGATTTGGTTATAAATTCTGGGCATTAGGTGGAGTATTGTGATATCATTATAACTTTGACATGTATTGTGGAAAGAGTGCTTTAGAGCAACCCAACAATGATCTTTTGCTTGGGAGTGAGGGAGTTCTACAAATGCTTGAAGTGGTGGAGAATCCACGTCACACTCTACTTTTTTTGACAGTCTATTCACTGGTTATGACTTGTTGGTACATCTTTGAATTATTGGATTCCAAGCTACAGATACCATGAGGGAAACAGAATAAATAAGTATCCTCTAAAACTAGCAACATGGATGTAAAAGCAAGCAAGAGAGTTATATAATTATGAATTCAACACAAATAATGTAACCATCATTGTAAAATTGCTGGATAATAAATGTGTCATTTTGGTATGAAATACTACATATTTAACCACTTGGGAAAGTCCAGTGGGAAAAAAAGTAGAGCTGATGTGCCCCAAACAAAGGTAGTGGGTGTCTATAACAATTTCAGTGGTTGAGTGAATAAACATAATTGGATGGTTTCTAAATATTCCACTTGTATTAGAGGCACAGAATGGACTTTGTTCACTAAAATAATTGATGTGTGAATTGGAAATGCATGAGTCATTCACACATTTGTGAACCAAGACAGGAGAAATCTCAAAACTTTGTTGGATCTCTGCTTGTATACTTAAAAATGATTCAATGAAGAAGACAGCATAATACTCTCATACTCTCAGACCTACTGCTTTCCAAAATGATGTCAAGTTTTTCACTTTATTCTCAAAAGGGCAAGAGCATCAAGGATGTCAAAACAAGATAGGACATGAAAAATACAACATATTGTAGAAAATGTAATGTAATCCTTTGTTTGAACTCTTTTGCTCCTTTCCACCAACAGTAATTAGTGAACAGATCGTGAAAACTATTTCTTTGTATATTTTGTGAAGTGTGTCCACTGACCTATTTATAGGATAGTGTGTGTGTGTGTGTGTGTGTGTGTGTGTGTGTTTGTGCATGATTCTAAGCTACAGGCACCATGAGGGAAACCAGAATAAACAAGAGTCCTCTGAAATCAACAACACTGATGAAAAACCAAACAAGAGGATTTGTATAATTAGCAATTAAATACAAACAATGGAATTATGAAATGCTAGTGTCCCATTGCCCTCCATGTAGGACTCCATGCACTTTGTTTTCACTAATAATAAAAGATAGATGAAGTATAGATTATGTTATGATTCCCAAACTATTTTAATGCACCTGTGCTGCTGAACTTTTCTCAGAATTGAAAACTTGGGACTTAAATTAAGAAACATTCAGGTAATTCTGCAGATTGGTCATGGACACATTTTGAAAAAAAAAAGTGAAATGTGTGAGTTAAAAAAACCACTCAGGGATGGAAAATCATGGCAAGGGAGCAAAGTGCATTCAGAACACATGGAGCCTGAGGCTGGAGGGACAGATGCAACAGCAGAAGCAGGTGGGAGGGGAAGTAAGAGAAGAAAATCTCCTGAGGTTCTGTTACCTTCTTCCCCTCCAGCCAGCCCACCTGGTCTTTAGTAATTGCCCCTTCTCATCCTGAAGTTCTAGCTGTCCTATTTTCAGCATACTCTGACACTGGTCCTCCATTCCAGATTCCCTAGGATTTCTTTTCCTTCCCCTGGGGGTGGGGTGATGCGACAGCAGTCCATTTCCTTGGGGTGCTATTGGGGCCCTTTTCGAAGCAGAGTCTGCAAATTGCAGCCAAACTCCCAAGAATCAGGGCCAGGAGAAGAAGGAATTAACAAAGAGTGCAACTTAGTATTTTCCCTTATGAAGTCCATGGAGAACTTTTATATAAATTTCCAGCTATAAAATATTATAAATACACTTGTAGAACTGGGTGAAATTAGAAGAGTGAACCTCCATCTTCTCTGAGGGTCTTGATTCTCCATGGGGCCTAGTAGAGTTATCTGTTTAGGATCTCCCCACCATTTGGAGCTGGTACTGGCTCTACTTTCCAAGAATATATGTAAGTCTTTTAGAAACATGGGAAGAGAAAGGGAGAATCCAAATATATCAGAGATTGGTACAGAGGTGGAGACATCTTTTGATTTAAAAAGTATACCTAGAAGGCTCAGCATATGAAAGCACATCTTATTTCATCCTTACAACAATTTTATAAGATATATTACTATACTATCAATATTCTTCTGATGCATAAGCTTGTGTTAATAACCTCTATTGCATTCTTGTTACATTTGTCACCCAAAAAGAGTGCAACTCCTGCGAAGTAGGACCTTTATCCTACTCACCTTTACTCATGGTTTTTAACTTCCAGGTACAGTGGTTTCTAGGACTTCCTCTCCAATATGGTAGCCAGTGGTCACTAGTCACCAAAGGCTCTTAAACACTTGAAATGTGGACTGTCTGAATTGATAAGTATGTAAACTTAAAGTAAACAATGGATTTAGAATTAGCATTTTAAAACTATATGACTATTTAAAAAATTTATTCTTTTTGTGGTGATGAGAATGGAACCCAGGGCCTTCTGCAAGGTGGGCAAGTGCTCTACCACTGAACTACACCCCTGGTTCTTATTACTATTTTTAACATTTTTGCATGTTAAATGATAATATTTTGGACATATTGAACTAAAAATAAATTATTAAAATTAGTTGACTTTGTTTCCTTTTGCTTTACCTATGTGACCCCAGAAATATTATATATATGACTCACATTATATCTATCAAATGGCACTGTTCTAAGAGTAGCTGAAGAAACTGGATGTCCTTTCTCAAGAATCAGAGTTAGAAGACTGTTGATTGTTGCAGCTGAGAAAAAACATAATTTAGGTGAGAGAAAGAGAGGACAGAACTAGAAAGAGTGTATGACATCAACTTAGGGAGAGAAGGTGGCCACCGAGAATCTATCGCTTTCTCTTGCCATATATATGCTCAGCGACCTTGTGAGCCACAGGAAACCATGCAGTGAGTAATGGAGCCATGGGGATATGGATCATGCCCACCCCTCAGGGACCAATGACAGTCCCTGATTGGTCATAGACATCCAGGGTTGGGCCCTCTAACCTTCTCTTCCCCAGTTTTTATTACGGCCTATGAGTGTTAATGCTGCACCATGATAATTTCAGTTTGTCCTCCTAAAAAGGCTGAGAACTAAGAAGTCTCCCCGTCAGTGTTAGGATATTGGGCACCAACAAGGTACAAATCCAAATGTAATCAATTCACCTATCAGAAGTCCTATAATAGTAATCTTGAAATTCCCTCCTCCAGCTGTGTTTTTGGGCAATTGGGCAAATGTCTAGTATGAGCACCATTTGGATGGGAGCACATTGAACCTACACACACAGCACTGAATTCTTCCTAAAACCTAAGGGCACATCAGTGCTTTCTGTCAAATAATAACAGAAACTGTTTCTGCTTGATAAGATAGCTTAGAAAAATGTTTACTGGCCCCTCAAAATGTCAGCAGCCACCCCGCTGCTTGCCATGTTCCAAGCAAGAATATGCCAGGAGATGTTTTGCCTCAGAGCTGGGAAGCAGAACCACTCGGGCTGAAGTCCTGACTTTTGTGTCTTCCTTTACTTCATTTCAATTTCTTTATATCAAGAACCTGTTCTTGTTATTAAGTTGCCTGACTAACTGTGCTGCTTGGAAGGAGGGAGGCTTTTGCGGGACCTGGGGAGATATACTAGAACACAAGATATTCATTGTGAAGCATTTTTGATAGTTACGGAGGGGCAAGGATGAGAGAAGTGGAGTGGGACATTTTTTTCCTATCCTCATCATGCCAGCCTAGGTACTAAGTCCTTTTCCTTAATCATCTTAAGTCTCATGGCAGCCTTGGGAAGTAAGTATAGTTATATCTATCTGTTCATTCAGGAAATCAGCATTTCCTATGTTTATATAATATACCAATGCCACCCATTTGGAGAAGTCTCACATCTCAGTTCATTCCAGAATATGTATTGAGGGTTCCAACTTCCTGCTGAATAATAAGAAGCAGTGAGGAGGAGGAGGAGACTAGCCCTATCCTAATTGCTGACACCTTGGACAGAGAGGTATCTTACCTGTGGGAAATAATTATTCTCCTTATGGGACTCACATGGACTTGAGAGGCAGCTCAGACTAAAGACTCAACAGTATTCTTGAAAATTCTGCGTCCAACAAACCAAAGGCTTTTGTGAACTCAAAATGGCTCATAGATCACCAGTTTACTATTTGTAGGACAGCTTAGAATTTGAACTAGAGTAAACGTGACTTTGAAATCTAAATCCAAGATCTGCCTCATGGAACTGGGCAAGAGAGGGAAGAGATCCTATCACTTCATTTTATTCTGAGCCAACTGTCAATTAGTATGGCAAAATGGGGATACTTTTGGCAATGATTGTCTCAGAAAACCAGAATGCTTAGCTGTTTCAGCCTCACTACTCTGTCGCAGTTCTCTCCTCTTATCATCTCAAACTCAAGTCAAGCAGGGCAGGTTATTGGTACCATAGAACACTTACTGTTCCTATCCTCAAACTTCCTAGCTTTAACTCTAACCCTAAACCACTACACTGTGTGAACTTCAGGACTTCTGCTCACAGAGTCATATCAGGAAGGCCAATCCATTCCACCCTCATTCCAGCCTTTCTAGAAGAGGAATTGAGGCACAATCCCATGGCACCTGCAATTCTGTATGAGTTCAGACACTTCCCCACAAAGAGGCAGAGGGAAGGGGATGACAAAGAGCTCTGCCATTTGTCACTTGCGATTGCAGAGACGGAGTTAACTCAAACAACAAGATGGTGGGGTCTGAACAATGGTGTGCCTGACTGCAGTAGATAATCCAAAGGCAGGCAATTCCTCAGTCACTTAAAATGTAGACGTATATTAGAGAGTAGGAGATATTCTCTCCCCGCCCCACCCTGCCCTGGAACCAGGAATCTCCTACAGGTTTTCAGAATTCTGAGAGTCAAAGTGAGCCCTTTACAATAGTGACCATGATGATTTGCTCTAGAGACATTTCCTCCTGTTCGCTATACAGTTCAATTAGAGGAAAATGGGTGCTTCCCACAGCTTCAATAAAGCAGCAAATCTACCCTGAACATATCTTTCCAGATTCTGCCTCTTGCCATTGTTTCCTTGACAACTGGGAAAGCAGCACCTGGGAAAGCAGCAGTCTGAGGACTGATGACATTCAAACAAGGAAGAGCTGTCCCATGAGGCTGAAGGTCTAAGGAAGGGAAACAACCAAATCATCCCCCATAGTGGTCTGCTATATCATTCGTACCATGAAATGCCAGGCAGCCAGGAAAGGAATATGGTAGTTTGATAAGAAAAAGTCTCTAAGATTTGTTGTCAAAATAATGATCATGCAGCAGGTGAGAATGTAAAGCATGTTCTCATTTATATCAATACAATATATATCTCTTCATGCAATCATTATTGATAATATTGGTGTCCCACAGTGGGGAGAAGGGGTGGGCAGAAGGTGATGATTGGAACTCAGAGCAGGTAGTGAGATTTACATTCCACTGTTTATTCTGTGTATATATTTTTTCACTTTGTACTGTGTGGACACCTATAGAAAAGAAACTAGAAATATTCTGTCTTTGCTTCTTTCAAGCTTGGTACTCATTGGTTGATTCTTCTTAGAAAGTTGGGTAGTGCAGGGAATGGGGGAAGAGGTAGAGTTGGTGTTAGCTCATTAGTGTATTGCTTGTATGACAAAGAGGCACAAACTAAAATCCACTCTAATCTCTTTCTGAACCAGAGGATGTAATTTAGGGTATCATAAACAGACTTGGTTCAATGAATTTGAATGCTGTTAAAATGCCACCATTAAAACAGTGAAGTTGGTACACCCAAGAGTTTAGAGGATCCCTTATTCTCACAATAATTTGGAATAAATTTTTTCAGATTGATTGAGTCATTTTGACAACCCACCACATTTATTCTCATTGAGTATTTGAGCTAGGAGGGAATTATTTAAATATGAGATAATACAGAAAAGGAAGTTGGAAGTGAGATTCAGCATGAATAAAGTACAATGCCGAATGAACTCATGGACAATGGAAGCTGATTGTTCATGAGAAAAAGCGCCTGAAATAGAACTGGGAAGGATCTGTCTTTCTTTGCAAAATAAAGTTAATTTTTTTCATTTCTTCTGTGTTTAACAGAGCAAATTACTTTTTCTATGACCTTTGCACTGAACACTTCCAATGTTCACTCACCACTTAAAATTTTCTTAATGTATTAATACATTAATGTGAATATCTATGAAATCCAGAGCATGACTATGGCAAATGTCTTTTTCAAAAATGGCCATGGGGGACATTTCTGGGACCATGTGCTCTTTCAGAAACTTGTGCTTTACCCTCAAGAACAAGAGGTGATTTTCCCTTGGCTCTGAGTGAGCTTGTGTCTACTTTGACCAAGAAGGTGCATGGAAGGGTGCAGAATGACATCTGAGGCTGGGTACAGGTTTCTCCTGGCTCTGTCTCTCTATCTGACTCTCTTTCCTACTCTGCCTCTTCCTCTATGTTGCTCTCTCTCTCTTTGTGTGTCTATCTTTCTGTCTCTGCCTCTCCTCTTTCTGTGTCTCTCTGTGCCTGTCTCTGTCTCTCGGTCTCTGCCTCTGTCTCTCTTCCTATACCTCTCTCAATCTCTGTATCTTTCTCTATTCTTATCTCTTTTGAGAACTTCACCCTTGGAATCTGGATGCCATCTTGTGATTAAGCTGAAGCCACATGAGAGGCCATGTGGGACAACTCTTCCCAACAACAGCCCTGAATGAGTTGACCATGGCAACTCATTCATGACCAGGCTCTTGAGTGGGTAGCCTCCAGATGGTTCCACCTCAGCTTTCAAACATCCTAGGGACACTGAATGGAGCAAAGATGCTCTGTCCTCAAGTCCTGCTGGAAATGAGGATTAATAAAGAATAGCAATGTTGTTTTTTCAACTTCACGTTCTGGGGTATGATGTTCCACAGTGTCATCAACTTTCCCCAGCTCCCTTGAAGCTGTGTCTGAACTCACCTAATCTTGCTCTAGTCACTGAACTGATCTTGGAAGTTGTATTAGTTTGCTAGGGCTGTGTTATGGTTTGGATATGAGGTGTTCCCCAAAAGCTCACATATGGAACAATGCAAGAAGGTTCAGAGGAGAAATGATTGGGCTGTGAAAGTCTTGACCCAGTCAGTGAATTAATCCCCCGATAAGGATTAACTGAATGGTTACTGGAGTGGTGGGTTGTGGCCAGAGGAGATTGGAATTGGGGTGTGGCTTTGGAGTATATATTTTGTATCTGGGGAGTGGAGTTTCTCTCTCTCTCTCTCTCTGCTAATGTGAGTTACTTCCCTCTGCCATGCTCTTCCGCCATGATGTTCTGCCTCACCTCAAGCCTGGAGGAATGAAGCCGGCCTTCTGTGGACTAAGACCTCTAAAACTGAGCCCTCAAATAAATCTTTCCTCCTCTATAATTGTGCTGGTTAGATCATTTAGTCACAGCAGTAAAAAATCTGACTAAAACAGGTTGCCATAGCAAACTATCATAGATCGGGTGGTTTAAGTAACAGAAATTTATTGTGTTGCAGTTCAGGATGTTGTAGTTCAAGGTGCTGGTAGGGTCATAGCCCCTCTGAAGGTGGTAGGGAAGCATTTGTTCCATGCTTCTTTCTTTCTTGGCTGTTGGTGCTTCTTTGTTCTGTGGCAGCATCACTCCAGACAACACAGTGCACAGTTTTCTCCCTGTGTACATGTCTCTGTCTCCAAATTTCCCTTTTTTATAATGACATCAGTCGTACTGAATTAAGGGCCACCCTAGTTCTGTATGACTTCATCTTAACTAACTCTATTTACAACAACCCTGCTTCCAAATAAGGTCACATTGTGATATACAGGAGGTTGGAACTTCAACATAAGAATATTTAAGGGACAAATGTCAATGAAAATAGAAATGCTGCCCCACTTCCTTTGAGGACTCACAGGTCCCTAATTCTTCTGAGCCCTGAAACTCTAGTTCCCACATGTCTCCCACATAATCCACATCCCTGGCACAAATTAGGAGACTCCTGGTCATTTTGGCTCCAGGATCCTAGTTCTTGCCCTCAGCTTTGTCCTCCTTGCTCCATTTCACAGTAACCTTTCCAGGCTCCCTACAAGGTGGGTGCTTGAGATCTGATAGTAGCTCAGCACCACTGTGGGCATTGGAGTGCAGTGGCCTCCTGCTGACTGGACTTCGAAATACAGAAACTTGCTGGGTGAGAGTCACTTTTGAACTGCCTACTCCCTACCTCTGGACCACCAACTCTGAGGCTGGATTGTCATCTTTGGGTGTCAATGCAGGGACCACTGTGACAGGGCTTGTACCTCCTCTGCATGGCAAGTCTAAGGCTAGCCCTGCTTAGCTCAGGTTCCCCCAGCTGGGACAAAGGCAGTGTCAGACAGGGATCTGTGCTGGGGGACAGACATCTCTGATGATGTATGTCTGGCTTCTCTAAGTTTAAGGCAGCTAAGAGGCTTCATTCATCATGCGAAAGCTTTTTGCATCTATCTTTTATAGAAGGTCTCACTTCTAGGACATGCAGACACATTGGAAGAACATAAAGTCATAGATAATTTCAATTGTCTGTTTACTGAGTGCCTGTCTGAGTCAGGCTGGGTCAAGCATTATTCCTGTATTGACCCACTTAATCCTTTGTGAGATGATGTTTTCCACATTCCCCAGGAGGAAACTCTCCAGGGCCAGATAGAAGTGGCTACTCTGTGGTATCTGAGGCCTGAGGATTTTTACCCCCAGTCTGCACACTCACCCTCTCCTCTACATGTTGATTTACTTTCCACACAAAAATCTTACTCCCTTCTCCTGATTGTAGAGATCATGATTAAAGTTTCCCCATTCTAATTGGTGGAAGCTCCCCTGTGCTCCTCACTCTCCAAGACCAGTATTCCTCCAAAGATCCAGTCCAGCCCACAGGCAGGTGAGGCAGAGGAGAAAGTCGCAGGCAGGCAGTCCACTCAGGAGCCTGCTCTTGGGAACTCCTTCCCCTAGGTGGCAGTGCCACACTGTCCAGATCCCCTCTAGCCAAGAGCCAGGAGCTGAATCAAATTCTCTTCCCCCAAATCTCCAGGGCTTTCCCACCATCCTAAAGTCAGGACTGATTCTGAAACCACTCAAGTTTATATTCCCGTCAGAGTGCCACAGAAAATTTCTTTTGGATATTGGGAGGTAGGTAGCCTGAAAAAAACTAGAGCAAGAACAACTGTGAGATCAGTAATCACTGTGATAGGGAATGAGAGACAGGATGGGGGAAATCTGTCCTCAAGGATGTGTGTCGAGCACTGAAGCTGTAGCAGAGGTCAAGAGTGGGGACCAGTGTGTCTGAGCTCACACTGAATGGCTCCGTCGGGGTCTGGTTCCACAGGGCAGTGGACAGATTCAGGAAGCTCAGTCAGCAAGAAGAGCTAAGTTCTATTAATTCAATTTTAATGATGAGGAAACTGAATATCAAGAAATAAAATTAAAGGAATAGGTGGAGAGAACATAAGATACAAGCTGGAAATGAAAACCATCTTCTGTAACATGGTGATGATACTCAAGAGATCTGAGGGCTCGGGGACCACATGCCTCCCTTCCCACAGGAGTTTCTGTTTGCTTCAGGGATGCACCAGCAAGACATTTTCAAGCAGTTTGAATGAAAGTAGGAAGTCAAGGTTAAAACTGTCTATTTGTGTAGCTCTTCCCTCCTGGTTGTCCCCCTTTATCAGGAAAAAAAACTTCCCATAATGAGTTAGAACATCAAACACAGTCATCATGGCTGTAGACCCTAAGTGAGAGCTAGACTTATCTTGATTTCTAAGATGTGGCTCTTTTCTTTTGGGTAGGATAGGAACAAGGGCAAAGAAACACAAAAAGTCTAATATCTAAAAAACCTGGAAAAAAGGTTATAAAGTATGGTTTTTTAGAAAGTTCCTATTTAATTAGTGTGGGCTTCAGGGTATGCAGATAACTTGTAGAAACACTTACTTCAAAATGTCCTGCCCTTGAACCCAGACAGGGGCTTCTTGTGTCTGAAATTGCCATGGTAGAGGAGGCGTACTTCTATTCTGTCATTGGAGGAATGACCAAAAAAAAAAAACCAAAAAACCAAAACCAAAACAAAACAAAACAAAAAAACCCCAGAACATGACTGTAGGAAAAAAGAACAACCCATTTAAATTCGTGCTAAGGTGAGAATGAATATTCTGAAAACCCAACCCACAAATGGGGTTTGGCAAGGACACTCGAAAGAGTTTGGTGGCAGAAGGGCCTGGAAGAGCGTAAGTAGGACCAGAAAGGCTGGATGCACAGCGGGGGTGGTCTCACGGCCATAGGGGTGGGCCTGTGGGGCCCATCTGATTATATCCACCAGCCCCTGCTCAGACATCTCTGAATCACGCCAAGTCCCTGTGGGCGGCGATTACCGAGTGCTAATGCTTTTGTCCTGACATCAACTCCCACATGTGGTCCGACAAATGGGCCACATCGCCTTCTTTCCCCTCCTTCCTCCTCCTCATCCAAGGCTGCTAAAAACCATAATGCTTCTCAGTATGTTTCTTGTTATTTCCTTTGTCCGTCTTCGTCCCTAGCAGTTTATTTTCTTTTGTTAGAACCTTTGGATTTTTCAGAGCACACCCGCCAAATGTCTTGAGATGCTGTAAGCCAGCGATTTTGCATTGGCACGGCTCTGCTCCCGGCCCGTTAGCTACAGTTGCTAGGCTGGCTTCTGCCGCATGTCACAAAGAACTCTGTGAAAGCCTCGGTAAACACTATTAAGCCCTAAACGGATGATGATAGTGAAATCGGCTCTAAGCTGTGGCTAATGGAATGATATATTCATTGTGCTGTATAAGAACAAGGACAAAGAACTGGACACATGCCATGATTCATAAGCAAATGGAGTAATGCAAAAACTGTGTGAGACAACAAATGGCTTTTGCTTGCCCAAGAGCTGTCTGCATACAGGGCAGGGCCCAGGTGGTCATGCCACCTTAGCCATACTGGCTGACTGGAAGTGGTAGTACCCAGCTGCCTTGGGTTCCTCCTTCTGACGGCTTTCTACTTCTGCTCTGGTATTTGGAGTTGTCAAAATGCTCATGAAGAGTAAAGGAGTGTCCTTTATAAGTAGACTAACTGGAACCAGAGTCCACTGTGGGAATTTCTGAGACCTCCTAATAGAGATAGGATTCCAAGGAGCACCCCAGTTTCAGGGGAATTACAGATCTTTCTTCTGTTTCCTCAGCATGGGAGGACTGAAGTTAAAATCTTTTACAACATTGATGATTTCAAAAAAGAGTCAAGAGTTGTATTTTAATCAGGTGTATAAGGAAAACTTTTTTTTTATTTTCCCTGAATGAGTTTGGCAGGGATTTTAGAACATGCTGAAGAATCATCCCAAATGTGCAGAAGTTACAACTCAGGGAAACAGATCATGCCACCTACTTTAAGTTTTCTCCATTGAGGTTCCTTCTTTTATGGCAGCGTTTAGAATTATATAACTTCTCACATGGAAAGAAAACCTCAAGGTTAACTACTAGTACAAGTATGAGGTCGTAATGTGTTCACTACTACATTTCTACTAAGTGGTCACAGCCTCTGCTTGAATATGCCCATGATGAACTCACTCCCCACTCAGGTAACATGGTCAAACTTTTGACTTTTCTACATACTTTTTACATTCAACATAAATGTGTTCTCTTGTGACTTCTACTCAGACCTGTGGGAGATTACTGAATGTTAAATGTTATAAAATAAATTCCTTGAAGACAATGATCATATAGTTTCCTGAATCTTTCTTTATCTTGCCTCCTTAGCAAAAATCCTTCAACTCTTTCACATGTAGCACAACTGGAATTTCCTCTTCCTGCTGTGCTTCCTCTGAATTTGTTCCAGCATGTCTAGATATTACCAAAGTGTAGAATTTGATAGTGAACAATATGACAGTCCAAGCAGGGTGGGGTGGGAGGGGGAGCATGGTTAGGAAATCCTGAAGGTTTGCTTAAGGCTTCTTTGACTGGTACAGTGTTGCAGTCAAACATATTAAATGAGGGTATTTCCATATTGCAAGGCACGGAGTAGCTGACCCAAAGGAGATAAGGTATAAATCTAGAAAGTTCACACCAAGAACTACTATGTGAGAAATAACACTTACAAGAACACTGATGGGAGCCAAATGGATGTTAGTAAAGCCCTGTGAAGGTGCTGCCCATGGGAGTGATGGGAATTCATGTTAGTTACCAACCTGCTATAAGCACTGGGCTCATTCCCTTGTGCCCTTAGTTTACATAGGTACTTAACCTGGGCTGGAGTGGGATTTGGCTATCTTCAATTTACAAAGCAGTGAAAGTCAGAAAAGATAATGAACTCTCCCAAGCTTATAGCCCAGATTCACACTCTGTTGTTTTGAAACAAAGCTTTCTTGGAGCTTCACTCACATGCATACACCGTTTTCAGAAATAAACAACTGCAAAGACAAAATAGTAAGTACAACAATGATAGATCAGACTGGTACAAGTGTGGATTTCTGTCACTCTTTTGGATTCTCCATGCTTTATAATTCTTTAAGGAATATTTATTGCTTTTGTTTCATTGAAAAGGAAAAAAAAGGAAGTATTATTTTTAGTTTAAAAAGAAATCATGTGAAAGGGTTCCTGTTTCAAGGGACTGGAGCCAGGAATCATCTTTCTTACCTTGCTGTTCATTGCTGGCTCTTCTGACCTCAAAGCATTCCACATTTCAATCTTCTTCCTTTTAATGTGTGAGGGGAGTAATCTAGTAGGGGGTCTGATAAAAGAATTTGAAAAATGGGCTTTTTATATGTGAAACCTGACATACTCAGAACAGAATCATGGCCATGCAGCTAGTAATTGCTCTCAACTTCAGGGAAGAAGAGACTTCCCCACTCCGAAAGATGAAGGTCTCACCAATTGTAAAATCAGCTCCAATAACTGATTAGTTTTTAGAACTGCTAGTTCTTTCCCCTTTCTCTTTAACCTAACTAACTCCTGTGTGAGTTCATAACCTCTGGCTTTATACTCAGTAGAAGAAGACAGCAGTGGCCTGTCGTTTTTGGCTTTTAAGATCTGATTCACTTGATTCATGTTTCTGGCCACTCAACTTGAGCTCCAAGCCTTGCCAAAATACCCCTGGACTTGGACACAAGGTGCAGAATGACCTGCAGCAGACCTCTCAGGCCCTTTTGCTGCAATCCTGCCAGGCCATTGTTAGATGTTTGCCATGTATTTTTATTTTCAGCATGTACCTGCTGCATGGTCATTCTGTAGCCAGTGTAGCCTTTTCTACATGGAGTTTGTGTATAGCCTCTTTACCTCTTTATCTCTGAACTGGGGAGGCAACATGAGCAAACCGGAAAGATATTCAGAGAAGCATGGTATATTAGTTAGCTTTGCATTTCTGTGACCAAAATACCTGAGATGAACAATGTAGAGAAGAAAAGTTTTATTTTGACTCATAGTTTCAGAAGTTTTAGTCTATGGTTTGCTGACTCCATTGGGTTGGGCTTGAGGGAAGGCAGAACATCATGGTAGGGGGGTGTGGTGGAGGAAAGCTGTTCAACTCTTAGCAGCCAGGAAGAAGGAAGAGAGAGAGAGAGAGGGAGAGGAAGGGGCCAGGGACAAGGTATAATTCTCAAGGGCATGAATCCAGTGATCTACTACCTTCAATCAGTGCCCGACCTGCCAATCATTTTCACCTAGTCTATTCAAATTATTTATCTATCTCAATGGATTAATCCACAGATGAGATTAGAGCTTTTATGATCCAAACGTTTCCTAAAAGCCCCACCTTTGGATAGTGCTGCACTAGGGAACAAGCCTTCAATACAGAAAGTTTCAGCATACATTCCAGATCCAAATTATAACACAAAAAGACTAGAATTCAATTTTGGCTCAATTACCATATAACCAGTGAATGCTACCAATGCAGAACTGTGATGTACTCATATTTAATGTAAGCTTATGGCTGTTATGAAAGGTGCACAGCGTATTGATTACATATACAATAAAAACAGGTAGTATTTGTTATCATTCAATCAGTTTTCCCCCAAGGACTTTGATGTGAAATTGAACTGTCAGTTTTTCCTATTTTGGAATAACTTTGATAGATCACCTGCCCTGGGGTGTTATTGGAGATATACTCTTGAATCGTGTCTTCTTGCTCCTGCCTTTACAAACCTATGCAGGTTCCATAAGGAGGAGATTGATGTTGGGCTGTTTATTATTTTTACAAGTTGACCATGGGGATCTGTGAACACCCAAAGAAATTTTGAGGCTGATTGCCCTAGGATCTAGTAAAAAATAGTAGTTTTTTTTCCCTCTCATTTGCAAGATTAAATGTAATAAAAATGCCATTGATTCTTTGTGAAGAAATAAAAATAGTTTTAATTATTATGAAATGAAAAATATATCTGTCCACATATTTCAGCCAGTAAATTTTATCTCCCTATAGGGAAGGCCATGTGAAATGTCATATCCTGGTTGGAAAGTATCGCAGTGAGAATTACATTATTTCTTAATGCACTGGCCCAGGCATTAGTTAATTTTGTCAGAAAGTCATTACAAGAAAATATCTTCTTTATGAAATGAAGCTAGTTTTTATTCAATGCTTTTTATTGCTTGCTTCTTCTTAATCGTGCTAAGAAAGTCTTTAAACATTTCATTTTCAAATATAAATTGTAATATGTGGAATATATGCAGTGTGGTAATATATAGCATTTATTTTTTAATTTTGATACTTTCCCTGGTAGCGGCAGAATTTTTTAAACTTTGTTCAAAGCGGCTTCAAATTTCTCCTAGGAAATCATACTCAAAATTAAGGTAGAGCTGCCTAGAGGCATCTGCAGAGATCACAAGACTGCATGTATTTCCCAGGGAATTACTGTGAAAAATACTCTAATTCAAGCTATCTGTACTTGTATAACTGGGGAAATTTCTGTAGTGTCCTTGATTACGGTTCTCGCCACCTTTTGGGTCATCATTTTCCTTATCTGGTGCATAGAATAAAATATCAGAAAATAAAATACGCTGGTTTGGAAAGTTCAGTCACAATGACTCAGTGTGATTCCATTCAAAGAAAAAATAGCACATCATTAAATATTAGACTAGCGAAGAATCTTAGAGATCATCTGAAATTCATCTCCTGTATATGTCCTCAGCCTATACAGGTATCTTGTTTACAAGTGAGGGCAGGGGAACCTACTGCTGATGGTCCACTTTGTCTGTGGGTCTCCATCTGGCATGCGTGTCTTCCCCAATTCCTCCACTGTTTTGTTTTGTTTTGTTTTGTTTTTTTTAATTAAAATTGAGATTAATTTCCTGCAGATATTTGTAACAAAGAATCCTTTGTCAGCTGAGTAGCTGGAAAAAAATTTTCTGTAGGTTCTTTCTTCCTGCTCTTCTTGTTTCTTTTGCTGTGCAGAAGTTCTTAAATCTGATGCTCTCCCATTTATTGCTACTTGTTTTTTTTCCCTGAGCTGCAGGAGTCCTATTGAGGGAGCCATTGCCTGCACCTGTGTGCTGGAGTGTTTTCCCTGTTTTCTTCTGCCAGTTGCAATGTTTCTGATCTAATCCTTAGGTCTTTGATCCACAATGAGCTACCTTTTGTTTACAATGAGAGGTAGAGATCTTTTATTCTTTTACATATGGATATTCTGTTTCCCCAGCACTATTTGTTAAATAGGCGTTCCTCCACATATGTTTTTGGCACCTTTATTAAGGATCAGATGACTGTGTTTCTTTGGGTTTGTCTCTGCATGTTCTATTTTACTCGATTGGTCTGTGTGTCTGTTTTTATGCCAGTACCACATAGTTTTTGGTAGTAGGGCTCTGTGGTATAATTTGAAATCAGGTATTGTGATACCTCCAGCATTACTCTTTGCTCAGAATTACTTTGGTTATTCTGGGTCTTTTATTCTTCCTTATGAATTTTAGGACTGTTTTTTCTAATTCTGTGAAGAAGAATGTCCTTGGTATTTTGAAGAGGATTGCTTCACTTTCATAATATGGCCATTTTAACTATATTAATTCTGCCCATTCATAAACATGGATGTCTTTACATGTACTGTCTTTTTCTATTTCTTTTTTTAGTGTTCTGTAACTTTCAAGGTAGAGGCCTTTCACCTCTTTGATTTTGTTATTTTATTTTTTGAAAGCTATTATCAATGGAATTGTTTTTCTGATTTCTTTTTCAGGAGATTTTTTATTGGTGAATAAAAAAGCTATTAATTTTTGTATATTGATTTTGTATCCTGCTATTTTGTGAATTTATCAGCTCTAGAAGTCTTATGGTAGAACTTTCTGTATAAAGTATAAGATCATATCATCTACAAAACAATTTAAAAGTTTTACTTTCCTCTTGGTGTCCTTTTTATTTCCTTCTCTTGCCTAATTCTCTGACTAGAATTTCAAGTACTATATTGAATAGTTGTGTTAAGAGTGGTTTTTCTCCATTCAGTATGATGTTGACTTTTGAATTGTCTAAATATATGTAAACTTTAAAAAATTGAAGTAAGTTCCTTGTGTCCTTACTTTCTTTAATATTTTAATAAGAATTAGTGCTAAATTTTATCAAAGGCTTTTTTCTGCATATATTAAGCTAGTCATATGATTTTTGTCCTTGATTCTATTTATGTCATGAGTTATACTTATTGACTTGCATATGTTGAAACATCCTGCATCCCTGGAATGAAACCACCTTCATCATGATGTACAATCGTCTTAATGTATTGTTGAATATGGTTTGCTTCATGGGCTTCATGTGGTCAAGGCAAATGTTTTGCTACTGAGCTACATCCCAACCTGGTTTGCTAGTATTTTATTAAGGATTTTTGCATCTGTGTTCATTGAGGATATTGGTCTGTAGTTTGCTTTCTTTTTTTTTCTTTTTTTTTTTTTTTTTTTGTGGTGCCGGGGAATGAACCCAGGGCCTTGTGCTTACGAGGTAAACACTCTACCAAGTGAGCTATATCCCCAGCCCTGTAGTTTGCTTTCTTGATGTGTCCTTCTCTGGTTTTAGTACCAGGGTGATAAGTGCTTCATAGAATAAATTTGGACATGTTCCCCTTCTACACTTTCCTATTTCATCGAATAATTTGAGGAGCATTAGTATTAGCTTTTCTGTAAAGGTCTGGTGAAATTCAGCTTACAATTCATCTGAATCTGGTTCTGGGATTTTCTATATTGGAAGATATTTTATTTCTACTTCAATTTCATTGCTTGTTATTGATCTGTTTAGGACTTCTATATTCTCTTGTTTTAGTTTTGGTAGGTTTTATGTGCCTAGTATTTTATCTATCTTTCTACATTTTCCAATTTATTGTAGTATATGTTTTCAATATACCCCCTCATGATCCTTTGGACTTCAGTGATGACTATGGTGATAGCTTCTTCTTTATCACTAATTTTGATTACTTTCCATGTTTTTCCTCTTTTTGTTAGGGGTGGGCTAGTTTGGCTAAGGGTTTTAACAATTTTGCTTATTTCCACAGAATCAATTCTTCATTATATTGATTTCTAAAAAAAATATTTATTCTCTTTCATTGATTTCAGCTCTGATCTTTACTATTTCTTTTCTCTTACTGGTTTTGGAACTTTTTTGTTTTCATTTCTTAGGACCTCAAGATGCATCATTATGTTGCTTATTTGGTATCTTTCAGGCTTTTTTTTTTTTTTTTTAATGTAGGCACTTACAGTTATAAACTTTCAACTTAGAACCCACTTTCATAGTGGTCCCAGGGATTTTGATATATTATATATCTATTCTCATTTGCTTCTAAGATTTTTAAAAATTTCTCCCCTGTGATCTTCTATGACCCACTCATTATTCACAGGTGTATTAGTCACTCTTCATGTGTTTTTGTAATTTCAGTAGTTTTTCTTGCTATTAATTTTAAATTTTATTTCATTACAATCTGATAAGATTCAAGGAATTATTTCAATTTATTTCTGTATTTGCTTATACTTGCTTTGTGGTCAAAAATAAAGTCTTGCTTTTTAATTCAATCTGAAAATCTATGTCTTTCATTTGGGGAGTTGAGAGAATTCATATTCAGTATCATTGTAGTATGCTTATTATTTCCTGCCTTTTTGAATTATTTCTAATATTTAATTCAATCTTAATTCTCATTTGCTTAGCTACTTTTCTAATGAGATTCATCTATTTGGTATCTCTAAAGTTTGTTTTTTAACATCTGTATGAAGTGTTTAAGTATTTTCTGTAATGCTGACTTAGTAATCATGAATTCTTTGCTTATGCTTATCTTGTTTGATTTTTATTACAGCTTCAATTAGGAAGGATAACTTTGCTGGATATAGGAATCTCCATTGAAAATTATGTTTGCAATGAGGTATTCCATGCCCTACTGGCTTTTAGAGGCTTTGCTGAAAAATGAAAATAATTTTGTTTAGTTTACTTCTAAACATGATCTGATGATTTTCTCTAGAGGCTTCTAAAATTCTCTCCTCATTTTGTGTGTTAGGTATTTTAATGATAATATGTTGTGAAGAAGTTCTATTTGATTTTGTCTATTTGGTGTTCTGAATATATCCTCATTTACCCTACCTTGAGCACCTCATTCCCAAGAATTAGAAAATTTTCTGAAATTATTTTGCAGAAAAGGTTATTCATGCCCTTAGTTATTTCCTTTTTAAATATAAGATATTTCTTTGTTCCCAGTGATCTTTAAGTTTGTCTTTTCATGTTGTCCCAGATTTCTTGTATATTCTAATCACAGTTACTTATTTTCTCTTCTTTATTACTGTGTTCAAATTCATGTACCACACTGTCAGCAGTGAGGAAAGGAAGCTTCAACAGCTTTCACCTAGCAGTGATCCCATTTCAAAGGCACTCCCTATTATAGTATTTTCTGCTCTCTGTAGACTGGATAAAGCAATATAGATTTAATTTTTACTAGTGAGGTAGACTTAGGTATGGACTCTATAGGATGGCTGCCTGGCACAATTTTTGGCCAACAATATTAGACAAGTTGTGCACTTCTCCCTCATTTAGTGGCTTTGCAGGTTCTGCTTTAGTTTAACCTATTCTGACTTTCTCTTCCACCACAGTTAGCAAAATAAGTTTGTCAGCTTTGCTTCTCCCTCTTTCTGCCTTTGTTATTTCTCCCCACTGACCCTTCCTGGTCAAAGTTTAAGGTTAACAAATTCTTTCCTATATTCAATCCCAGTGTTTCTGAGTCCCTCCAAGTTTGTGATTGTCCAAACTGTCCAATATTATACCTTAGTGCATTTCCTCTGACAGGTGGCTCTCTGATTAGCTGCCTATTGCTGTGGAGGAGTTAGTCTAGTTTCACTCTGTTATCTTCCTAACCTCTCTCTGCTATTCTTTAATAATTTCCTTTGTTCTTCTGCATGTGACAAAGAAGACATGTCCATAATAAAGTATTAGAGGTACTTTTAACAGAATATTCGGAGGGGGCAGTGTTTCTCACAGATCAAAATTATTAGAAGTACTTAGTGTACTTATTAAAAGTACAAATTTCTGAGCCCTGTAAAAACCCTACTGAATCCAAGAGGATGAGATCCTGGAATCTACATGATAAACAAGCTCTCCAAATGCTTTTTAGGTCCAGACAATTTTGAGAAATATTGGTTGGGCTTTTAGTGTACATGTGTTTGTGGATATGTGGTATAAATGATGGATAAAATATGGATATGTGAAATAAAGTAGGCTGTAATAGCACCAGTTTCTTGAGTTACCATGGAGCATTTCTGAGTTGATCTAGTGGGGAAAACTAATGTCTAAGGCACTGTGACTCAGCATGAGTTCTGGGGACTGTGTATTAACAGTTTACCATAAGGAATATGCATCAGAATATAAACCATCTATCTGACACTACTTCAAATTATTACATATATTTTCTAAACTACCAAAAATTTTTCTATGAAGGAAGCAGTATGTTGATTTGCATTCTGGCACAAGTTCCGTATCACATTGCAGGTGATCCTTTTTGAGAACTGGTCAAAGGCACAATATACATGTTGACTTTCCAAAGGCCTAAAACCTATAAAAATACTTTATAAAAATGGCTAAAACATGAAAAGAAGGTCAAAAATAAAAATTCAGAAACTTTTAACTATCTCTAAAATTTCACAATGAGTCAACTCGTCAACTAAAACACAACTCTTATAACGCTACATAAATTGTAAGTAATGTGACATATGGGAATAGTTTAATATGTTTGCTGTGTTGTTAATTGATACCTCAAAGTTCAAAATGCCTGAAGTCTCTGGGGCCTAACGATGGCCCAGTTCAAAGCTTTATTCCCCACTGGATATTGGGGAATTGCCTCAGGTCTTGCTGCAATTTTGCTATGATTGGCCATTTGGAGAAGTTTTTTTTTTTTGTTTTACAGATAACTTGTACAAAATTTTCAAGTTTGGAATCCACAAAAAATTGGAAACGTGTAAGGAGGAAAATAAAACCATTTATAATTTTATCACCCTAGTAACAGATTAATCTTGCCTTCTAGTCTTTTTTCTTTTTTTTAAATTTTTTATTTACTTATTGATTCATTGAACACAAATGGAGTACAGCTATTGTTTCACTGGTTGTACACAAAGTAGAGTCACACCATCTGTGTGTTATACATGTACACAGGACAATGATGTCTGTCACACATTCTGTTATT
>JAJEJO010000540.1:693881-739367 GCA_020662805.1 Glaucomys volans | reverse complement strand
TTTATCATGGAAGGGTTTTATTTCATCATCAAATCTGAAGGTAAGTTTTGCTGGGTATAAGATTCTTGGTTGACATCCGTTTTCTTTCAGAGCTTGAAATATGTTGTTCAAGGCCCTTCTTGCTTTTAGGGTCTGGGCTGAGAAATCTTCTGATATCCGTATTGGTTTCCCCCTGTAGGTAGTCTGCTGGTTTTCTCTCGCAGCCTTTAAAATTCTATCTTTGGTTTGTATGTTAGGTATTTTCATTATAATGTGCCTTGGTGTGGATCTATTGAAATTCTGTGCGTTTGGTGTCCTGTAGGCCTCTTGTAATTGATTTTCCATCTCATTCACCATATTTGGGAAATTTTCTGATATTATTTCAATGAACAGATTGTTCATACCCTTGGTTTGTATCTCTGTGCCTTCCTCAATCCCAATAACTCTTAAATTTGGTCTTTTCATGATGTCCCATATTTCTTGGAGGTTTCGTTCATGATTCCTAACCATCTTCTCTGTTTGTTCGACTTTGTTTTCAAGATTAAATATTTTGTCTTCATTGTCTGAGGTTCTGTCTTCCAAGTGATCTATTCTGTTAATTATGCTTTCTATTGAGTTTTTAACTTGGTTGATTGTTTCCTTCATTTCCTTGTTTCCTTCAAAGATTTCTGTTTGTTTTTTTCTCAGAACTTCTATCTCTTTATTGAAATGATTTTTTGCTTCCTGAAATTGCTCTATTAGCTGGTTATTTGTAGCCTGAATCTGCACTCTCGTCACCTCATTCTCTTCTCGGATCATTTTAATTATGAACATTCTGAACTCCATTTCTGTCATTCCTTCTACCATGCTGTCTTTGGGATCTCTTGATGTATCATCTAGGTTTGTTTGGGACACTTTCTTCCCGTGTTTTCTCATGCTGCTCATGTATCTTCCCCTCTAGTAGTGCAAATCAGAGGGATTGCAATTTCCTTGTAAAGACTTAGGGTGTCCCTGCAGATTTCCCGTAACTCACCAGATGTTTGAGAGGTGCTTGATCAAGTGGTGACCCAAGATAGCTGCTGTCTCACGACCTCCAGGTTGGGAATGATTAATGCTTCTGGGCAGAGGCAACCAGGAGACACAGCACCGTGGCCCTGGAGCTGCAGCACCGTGTCCCCGCGGGAAGGACTGAGCTTAGGTCCGAGGGCTCAGACAGTCAAAGATGGCGTCTCTCCGCCAGGGAAGCTGTGGAATGGCGCCAAGGGGCCCAAATTCTCCGCTGGAGCCGGCAAGCAGCTCCGCTCCCGGCTAAATCTCACCCAGAGCCGCAGCGCCGTGTCCCCCTGGGAAGGGGTGGGCTTAGGTCCGAGGGCTCAGATAGCTGAAGATGGCGTCTCTCCACCAGGGAAGTTGTAGACTGGCGCCGATGGGCCCAAATTCCCTGCTGAAGCCGGCAAGCAGCTCCGCTCCCCGTCAGATCTCACCTGGAGCCCCCTTCTAGTCTTTTTTTAAAAAAACTTTTAAGAAATAAAGTTTATGTTGTATTTGGTTGTGTATATTGTTTTTTTTTAATTTTAGTTCATTGAACACAAATGGAGTACAACTATCATTTTTCTGGTTGTACACAAAGTAGAATCATACAATTTGCCTATTCATACAAATATATAGGGTATAGATGTTTGTCTCATTCTATTATCTTTCCTTCCCCACCCTCTCCCCACCCCTCATTTTCCTCTATACAATCTATCCCTTCTCCATTCTTCCTGTACCTTCCCCCACCCTTGCTATGTGTCATCAATCATTTATAAGTGAAATCATTCTGCCTTTGGTTTTTTGGGATTGTATTATTTCACTTACCATGATCTTCTCCAATTCCATCCATTTACCTGCAAATGTCTTAATTTTATTATTCTTTATGACTGAATAATATTCCATTGTGTATATATACAACTGTGTCTTTATCCATTCATCTATTAAAGGGCATCTAGGTTGGTTCCATAATCTAGCTATAGTGAATTGGGCTGCTATAAACATTAATGTGGCTGCATCACTGTATATGCTGATTTTAAGAACTTTGGCATAGGCCAAGGATTGGGATAGCTGGGTCAAATGGTGGATCCATTCCAAGTTTTCTGAGGAATCTCCACACCACTTTCCAGAGTATCTGCACTAATTTGCAACTCCACCAGCAATGTATGAGTGTACCTTTATCCCCACATCTTCGTCAACACCTTTTGTTGCTTGTATCTTGATAAAAGACATTCTAATTGGGGTGAGATGATATCTTAGGGTAGTTTTGATTTGCATTTCTCATATTACTAGAGATGTTGAACATTTTTTCATATACCTGTTGATTGCTTGTAGATCCTCTTCTGTGAAGTGCCTGCTCATTTCGTTAGCCCATTTATTGATTGGGTTATTTGTATTCTTGGTGTAGAGTTTTTTGAGTTCTTTATGTATTCTGGAGATTACTACTCTATCTGAAGTGTGTGTGGCAAAGATATTCTCCCACTCTGTTGGCTCTCTCTTCACATTTCTGATTGTTTCCTTTGCTGAGAAAAAGCTTTTCAGTTTGAATCTATCCCAATTATTGATTCCTGCTTTTATTTCTTGTGCTTTGGGTGTCATGTTAAGGAAGTCTGGTCCTAGGCCGATATGATGAAGATTTGGTCCTACTTTTTCTTTTATTAGGTGCAGGGTCTCTGATCTAATTCCTAGGTCCTTGATCCATTTTGAGTTGAATTTTGTGCAAGGGTGAGAGATAGGGGTTTAGTTTCAATTTGCTGCATATGGATTTCCAGTTTTCCCAGCACCATTTGTTGAAGAGGCTATCTTTTCTCCATTGTATGTTTTTGGCTGCTTTGTCAAGTATGAGATACCTGTATTTATGTGGGTTTGCCTCTGTGTACTCTATTCTGTACCATTGATCTACCTGTCTATTTTGGTGCCAATACCATGCTGTTTTTGTTACTATTGCTTTGTGGAATAGTTGAAGGTCTTGTATTGTGATACCACCTGATTCGCTCTTCTTGCTAAGGATTGCTTTAGCTATTCTAGGTCTCTTATTCCTCCAAATGAATTTCATGATTGATTGCTCTATTTCTATGTGTCCATCATTGGAATTTTAATTGGAATTGCATTGAATTTGTGTAGCACTTTTGGTGTATGACCATTTTGATAATATTCTGCCTATCCAAAAACATGGGAGATCTTTCCATGTTCTAAGGTTTTCTTTCATTTCTTTCTTTAGTGTTCTATAGTTCTCATTGTAGAGGTCTTTCACCTCTTTTGTTAAATTGATTCCCAGGTATTTTATTTTATTTTTTGAGGCTATTGTGAATGGGGTAGTTTTCCTAATTTCTGTTTCAGAGGATTCATCACTTAAAAATAAGAATGCATTAGATTTATGAGTGTTGATGTTATATCCTGCTACTTTACTGAGTTCATTTATGAGTTCTAGAAGTTTTCTGTTGGAATTTTTTGGCTCCTCTAAATATAGAATCATATCATCTATAGTTTAATTTCTTCTTATTTGAATCTCTTTTATTTCTTTAGTCTGTCTAATTGCTCTGGCTAGAATTTCAAGGACAATGTTGAATAGAAGTGGCAAAAGAGGGCAAACTGCCTTGTTCCAGTTTTTAGAGGGAATGCTTTCAGTTTTTCTCCATTTAGAATGATGTTGGCCATGGGCTTAACATAAATAGCCTTTACCATGTTGAGGTATGTTCCTACTCTTCCTATTTTTTCTAGTGTTTTGATCAAGAAGAGGTGCTGTATTTTATCAAATGCTTTTTCTGCATCTATTGAAATAATCATGTGGTTCTTCACTTTAAGCCTATCAATGTCATGAATTACATTTATAGATTTCTGGATATTGAACCAACCTTGTATCCCTGGGATGAAACCCACTTGATCATGGTGTACTATCTTTTTAATGTGTTTTTGTATGCGATTTGCTAAAATTTTGTTAAGGATTTTTGCATCTATGATCATTAGGAATATTGGTCTGAAAATTTCTTTCCTTGATGTGTCTTTGTCTGGTTTTGGTATCAGGGTGATATTAGCTTCAGAGAATGAGTCTGGGAGTGTTCCCTCCTCTTCAATCTCATGGAATACTTTGAGGAGTATTAGAAAGTTCTTCTTTGAAGGTCTTGTAGAACTCAGTTGAGAATCCATCTGGCCTTGGGCTTTTCTTGGTAGGTAGGTTCTTGATGACTTCTTCTATTTCATTGCTTGAAATTGGTCTATTTAAATTGTGTATGTCTTCCAGATTTAGTTTGGTTGGGTCATATGTCTCTAGAAACCTATTGATGTCTTTGAGATTATCTAGTTTTTTGGAACATAGATTTTCAAAATAGTTTCTAATTATGTTTTGTATTTTGATAGTGTCCATTGTGATAGTCCCTTTTTCATCTCAAATTTTAGTAATTTGAGTTTTCTCTCTCCTTCTCTTTGTTAGTGTGACTAAGGGTTTATCAATTTTATTTTTTCAAAGAACCAACTTTTTGTTTTGTCAATTTTTTGAATAGTTTCTTTTGTTTCAATTTCATTGATTTCCCCTCTGATTTTAATTATTTCCTGTCTTCTACTACTTTTGGTGTTAATCTGTTCTTCTTTTTCTAGGGCTTTGAGCTGTAATGTGAGGTTGTTTATTTGTTCACTTTTCATTCTTTTGTTGAATGTGCTCCATGCAATGAATTTCCTCTTAGTACTGCTTCTATGGTGTTCCAGAGATTTTTGATATGTTGTATTGTTGTTTTGAATTTTTTCTATGAATTTTTTATTCCCCCCTTGATGTCTTCTGTTATCCATATATCATTCAATAGTGTATTATTTAATCTCCAGGTGTTGGAATAGTTTCTGTTTTTTTTATTATTGATTAATTTTTTTATTGATTTCTAATTTCATTCCATTATGATCTGACAAAATGCAAGGCATTATCTCTATATTTTGGTATTTGCTAAGAGTAGCTTTGTGGCATAACATATGGTCTATTTTAGAGAAGGATCCATGTGCTGCTGAGAAGAAAGTGTATTATTCACTTGTTCCTGGATGGAATACTCTACATATATCTGTTGTCTAAATTTTTTATTGTGTTATTGAGGTCTTTGTTTTCTTTGTTCAATTTTTGTTTGGACCATCTGTCCAATAGTGAGAGAGATGTATTAAAGTCACCTAGTATTATTGTATTGTGGCCTATTTTGTTCCTAGAATTGAGAAGGATTTGATTGACATACATGGATGCGCCATTGTTTGGGGCACAAATATTTATGATCATTATGTCTTGCTAATTTATGCTTCCCTTAAGTAGTATGAAGTAACCTTCTTTATCCCTTCTGACTGACTTTGGCTTGAAGTCTGCTTTATCTGAAATGAGAATGGAAACCCCTGCTTTTTTACTGAGTCCATGTGTGTGGTATGTTTTTTCCCATCCTTTCACCTTCAGTCTGTGGGTGTCCTTTTCTATGAGATGAGTCTCTTGAAGGCAGCATATTGTTGGATCTTTTTTTAAACCAATCTGCCAGTCCATATCTTTTGATTGCTGAGTTTAGGCCATTAACATTCAGGGTTATTATTGAGATATGTCTTGCATTCCTGGTCATTTTGACTTATTTTTGGCTTTTAACTTGACTTGGTTTCTCCTTTAATTGGTTATTCCTTTAGGGTAATTCCTCCCTTTGCTGGGTTACATTGTTGTTTTTCATTTCTTCCTCTTGGAATATTTTGCTGAGGATTTTCTGTAGGGCAGGCTTTCTCTTTGTGAATTCTTTTAGCTTTTGTTTATCATGGAAAGATTTAGTTTCATCATCAAATCTATGGGTAAGTTTTGCTGGATATAAGATTCCTGGTTGGCATCCATTTTCTTTCAGAGCTTGAAATATGTTTTTCCAGGCCCTTCTTGCTTTTAGGGTCTGGACTGAGAAATCTGCTGATATCTGTATCGGTTTCTCCCTGTATGTAATCTGATGCTTTTCTCTCACAGCCTTTAAAATTCTATCTTTATTTTGTATGTGAGGTATTTTCATTATAATGTGCCTCGGTGTGGATCTGTTGTAATTTTGTGCGTTTGGTGTCCTGTAAGCCTCTTGTATTTGATTTTACATCTCATTCATCAGATTTGGGAAATTTTCTGATATTATTTCATTGAACAGATTATTCGTTCCCTTGGTACCTTCCTCAATCCCAGTAATTCTTAAATTTGGTCTTTTCATGATGTCCCATATTTCTTGGAGGTTCTGTTCATGATTCCTTACCATCTTCTCTGTTTGGTCGACTTGTTTTCAAGATTAAATATTTTGACTTCATTGTCTGAGGTTCTGTCTTCCAAGTGATCTAGCCTGTTAGTTATGCTTTCTACTGAGTTTTTAATTTGGTTTATTGTTTCCTTCATTTCAAGGATTTCTGTTTTTTTTTTTCAGAATTTCTATCTCTTTATTGAAATAATTTTTTGCTTCCTGCAATTGCTCTATTAGCTGATTATTCATAGCCTGCATTTGTTCTCTCATCACATCATTCACTTCTCAGATCATTTTAATTATGTACATTCTGAACTCCCTTTCTGACATTCCTTCTACCATGTTGTCATTGGGTTCTATTGATATAGCATCTAGGTTTGTTTGGGACACTTTTTTCTCTTGTTTTCTTATGTTGCTCATGTATCTTCCCCTCTAGAAGTGCAAATCAAGGTGTTGCAGTTTCCTTTTAAAGACTTATCATGTCCCTGCAGATTTTCAATACCTCACCTTGAAGAGATTAATATTAGCAACACACCTTATAAACAATATGTGTCCTTACTCCATATATACCCTATTTAGATCTTAACTGTTGTCATAATATGCAGAGATGGGTCCACCTTATTATCTACAGCAAAACCAATAGGTTTGCAATATGGAACACAATTTCAAAAGGTGGAAAAAGAGGATGAGGACGGGCATAGAATATAACGTTAAAGGGATAGGAAGTGAGCCTACAGAGGTACTGTGTCATAGGAATAGTGAAAGTGGGATTAAAAGAAATAGGTTTTTAGCATGAGAAAAGAGAGAGTCTCCAAGGAAACAGATAAATAAGAGGACGATAGAGTGATAAGAATATTAATAAGAGAAAAAAGTGGGAATATAGTAGGTAAAATAGGAATAATCATAATACTATTTCGAAAAAGTTCAGCAATAAAATTGTAGTGTACTGTTCAAACCTCCTATTTTTCAGTAGTCTATTGCCTGAGAGGTGCTTGATAATGCAGTACTCCAGCTGGGAAGGTTGAGCACCTGGTTCTCTGGCCTCCTCCTGGTTGGGTATGCCCGCCCCCCGGAACAGGCATGGTCTCTGGCCTGTGGGGAAGGTCAAGTGGTGGGGAAGATCCTGGAGAAGTTTTGATTTTACAATAATTTTTATGTCAAAAAAGAAACTTTTATTCTTAGGGTCTGTGCTCATGCTTCTCAGGAAAACAAATAGTGTGCAAGATGGGAACGTTCTGTCCACTTCAGAGCATCTGGGTGATCACAGTGGTGAGAGAACCTGTGGGAAGGACCTGAGCAGCTCTTTTCCATGTGAGTGTGGGACTTCCCACAGAAGAAGAGGTTGGGGGAAGAGGCCAAACATAAGTCTTCACAGAGCATAGCCTGGACTTGTTACGTGCCTTCACAGAGCATTCAGGGGATGCAGAGGATCTTGGGAACAATGACTGCATAGTGAGACCTGGTAACTAGGTATTGATATTTTATATTATGTGCATTTGCTTATGAGGAAATTAAAACTCAAATATTTAAAATATGTGTCCCAGTTCATACAGAGAGTAAGGAATTTGAATCTTCATCTGCCTTATTAGGAATCCTTGCTTTTAGCCAGTAGGTCACATGCCCATCAGGCACTAGAGCTAAAAAGGCATGTCACTGTTTTTTACTATCACTGAGTTTCAGGTCTAAGGAACAATTGTGACAAATCCCTGAAGGCACTTTAAATATGGAAAGGTTGCCTTGAGAGTGAGGGAGTCATTTCACTCAGAACAGGTTGTGCTTTCCTCAAAGATTAGACACTGTAAGTTCTTGAATATCATATTTACAGATATTTTATGTCAATCTGTTGAAAAATTTTCCTATATGTGTACAGTTTTTTAGACTTGGTAAAAATCATTGAATTTATTTGTTGTAAACAGACAAGTTAAAGAAAAATATAATTGTTAAATATGAAATATTTGAATGGACCTGTATCTCTCTCTCTTTTTTTCTTTTTTTTTAAGAAGGGAGGCAGAACTGATTTTAAATGTCACGTGCCTAGAGGCAGCCATAGGTCCAGGTGAAGAAAGACACAGAGACTGAATCTGACATTTATTAGTTATTGTCCCCAAGTAAAGCATTTTATTTTCGAAAGCTGTTGTTAAAGCTTGACAGATGTCTCTAACCCCCGAGCTGTTAATTCAAAACATTAATCATTGGTCTCAATCTCTAGACTTGCAAAAAATTGTGTAGAAATGTTAAGCTTACATCTTAATTACATGACTCAGCCTGGAATTTAGGTCAGAGAATGCACACTATAGTTGTAAAGCATTTTCCTCACAAAAGCTAGAACTTATAAAATTGCAAGTTTTAAGTTCACCTCTTTTGGATGAGGTTTGGTGACTACCAGTGATTTTTCAAAGGTAGTGAGGCATTTCACATCAATATTATTTTAAAGTCAAATTTAGAAACCTGACTAAACATATCATTTATCTTGGATGATTTATAGATTTTTATTAATTTGTAGTCATTCTCTCTAGTTATAGAAGGACAGTATCCATAATGTAATGGGATGGGATACCTGATATACATATATAGCTCTATCCTCATACAAATATCACTTGGGTATATGAGTTTTATGTAGGTATATGATATTTATAAGTGTTTTTGATACTGATATGATATATTAAAATCATGTATGTACTTTGTATATATAATTACATGGATTCCAGAGGTCATTCAACTGAGAGTAGATTTGTCTACCCAGGAATCTCCTACTGGAACATTATGACTTTGGATTGAGCCCAAATTGGGGCCCTGTGTCAAGTGTTCTCACTGTTAAGAGAACACCAACTCTCTGAATTCTAGAGTCCTCGTGAGACCCTTTTATCCTTATTGTCCCTTCTGGCAAGCTTAGCAAATGAAAATGTATCTTTTGGGTCATGTTTTTCATTAATAATTGCTTGAATTTTAGAATGAAGAAACTATAAAAAATAGAATAGGAAGTATCAAAAGGCATATGATGTGCTAAGGATCAAGTTGAGGAAAAGGGAAGAAAAAGTTGGCTGTGACAGCCAAGCAGGGGTGGAAGAAAATTTTAAATCTGCTTAAGGTCTTGAACTGAGATAAATTAAGAGTTAAATTAAGAGATACAATTTGTTAAATTAAGGCATTGGGGTTGTGTAAATGAATGCAGGCATGAAGGGAAGCTGTTTGTCTATAGAGCATCCTTTCTGAGCAAATCTAAGAGATTTTGGTGCAGAAAGGAGACCCAGAACTTGGGATCCAGCAGCTCCTTTGGTGGGAGGAGAATTCTAAACATGGCAGGAAGAATAGACTTCTACTGATTGTGGAAACAGGCAGCCTATCCCAGCTGATCATTCTAGAAAAACATCTGGCATAAAGGCTGCTGTTCTTCCCCACAAGGACTCTGCAGATCATTTAGCATTGAGCCAAAGGATATGAATTCTGGCATTGCTAAAACTGCTGTCTATTTGGAAGACCCAAAGATACCTAGTGTGACTGGTATTCTTCTGCTGAAAAACTTAAATACATTCCATGAAGAAAATATTTTCCAATCTGCCATGATAAAAATACACATATATTTAGATAATTTTGATTCATGCTACCTTTTGTCATTTTGCTCAGAAAGTATCTTTCTGCCTCAATAGTGTATGTCCCTATTCTAGGTAAACAAGTTTCATACAAAATATAATTAGAGTGCTTAAGTAGGAAAATCCTACCGTGACATTGAAATTTCCTTTTCTTTTTTTCTCTTAAAAGGGTAAGTTTTAAAAAACATTAAAAAATATTTGAACTACTAAATATGGGATAAGCATGTCTAGATACTTAAAGATTTAGGAATTCAGGAGAATACAACATTTTTAGTTGGATTTAAACCTCAAGAACAATGCTGCAAATTATGATGGTTTTCTCAAGAAATAAATGCCCATTACTCCTTAACAATCAAGAATTAAGGGTCAAATCCTACCTGCAGGACACATATCCAAGGCTCCTGCAATGCTGGAGCTTGCTCCCATCACCTATTTTAGCCTATTAACTAGTAGAGAAAGACAGAAATGGTTTTCCATTCTGATAAACACAGAAAAGACTATAGGAAATTGAACTTGTGGTAATTTATGCATGTCAATAAGTCATGCTTTGTACATTTCAGTTATGGAACACACCTTAAGGCAACTATTAGATTATTTGAAATAACAAGCAGCAAGCACAGCCATGTAAGTATAGCCTGTGACATTAGCTGGACCTAATGAAGCCAGGCAGGAGAGGCATCCAAACACAATAAGCAGTGTTTAGGAAGGTTGGATCCCTGAGGTCTCTGGAAAAATGATCACCATTATCCATGAATGAACTAAATGCTGAATTTCTAATGAGAATGTCTTAAAATCTTTTCCATAAGGGAGTAGATTGAGTGGGAACTCAGGTCTATGCTGTATCAGGGCTTGCAAGAAAGGTTGTTGGGGGAATCATTTCTCATAGCCTGGGACCACCACACAATTTTTTCTTGAAAAGTGCTCCAGAGAAATGGACTACTGATATTGAGGGCCTCTCTCAGGTCCTCCAAGTGGGACAATGTTGGATCTGACCACCAATGCCAAATACCTGCATCTTATCTGATAGTCATGAGACCCTTGACCTATAGATACCACTGTAACTCCATTCTATACATGAGAAAATAGGTTCAGAGGAGGCAAGAGGCTGGCAGACCCAGGCACGAACTGCAAATGACTGCCCCACCCTTGCTCCCTGGTATTTTGGGAGGATCTGGCTGAGAGGCCATAGCTCTGCCATGGGGGACTGGCTTCAACACTTGTCTGCCATGTCCTATCCAAACTGTCACTTTCTAAAATGACCCAAATCCAATGCCGTGGAGAGTGACTGCTGTAGGTGATCCGGATGTCACATTTGCCCCCATCTCAGCCATTAGATTCCTTTTATTCTTGCTTGAGAGTTTATCAGTGCTAAGGCTCAGAAGAGAGGAAGAGGTAGGAAGTTTAATCTTTAAGCCTCATCCTTTGATTTCTGTTTACCACTATTCACCATTATTGGATTTCCTCTGGGGGCAAGAGTGGTTCTAGAACCTCGGTAAACAAACGTAAGACAGATGTTATGGATATAGAGTACAGAAAGAAAAACTGAACAAAAAGGTTTTAATACTTGTTCTGAGACTCTAGACTATCTTAAATCCTTTGTGTTGTAAATGTGTATAAAATAGATTTGTGGGGTTTGAGGAGTTTTTTTCATATGTTTAAAGTTTCCAGCACAATGTTGTTATGTCACTTTTTTTTTTCAAAGAAGTAAAAATCTTTCAAGCCACATAAATAATAAATTAGGTCCTGAGCCACTGGTAAAAACAGTGACCAGTAAGAACCACACACCTGGTGAGGGGCGACAAGGTTTCTTAAACATGCAGTACTTACTGTTTTAATGCAACCTGGTTTCTGCCTGTCTGTGTGAGATTATAATTTTAAATTGTCATTGCTAAAAAAAATAAATAAATAAATAAATAAAAAAATAAAAATAAATAAATAAATTGTCATTGCTATTATAGGTATCACTGCATTCCTGATTTCATTCTGCTTAGACAGCAATAAGTCTATGATAATTGGGCTAACTTAGAAAACAACAAATACAGATAGAACTTGTATATGATCTCCAAAAAGATAGAGAGTTGTTAGGGGACAGAGATAAGCACCCCAACAGGAAGTTGTCTGACCCTGCGAGGCTCAGAACCATTCTCTCAGAACATGTAACAGAAAGAATATTTCTTTTCTTTTATTTTGGTGGATGGATTCCCTTATCTTCTTTCTGATACTTAGGGAGTGCAGCACTTTTAAGAAAAACTTTACAAGTGTCAACTATCTCTGGCTTCTAGAGTCAATATCCATCAGGTAACTGCATGTTTTCTATAACACAGTATTGAAAAGTGAGTAGGGTAAGTAACAGAAATCTATCGTCTTATAGTCCTGGAGACCAAAAACCAAGATCAAAGTGTTGGCAGGTTTGGTTCCTTCTGGGGTTGCGGAGAATCTGCTCCAGGATTCTCTGCTAACTTCTTGTTTTTGCTGGAAATATTTGGTATTCCTTGATTTGTAGATGCAGCTCCATGGCCTCTGCCTTTAAGTTCATGTACAGTTCTTCCTTTCTACCCTTCATGTCCATATTTCCCAGTAATATTGGATTAAGGGTCTACCTTTCCCCAGTATAACCTCATGTTAATTAACTACAGCTGCAATGACACTATTTTCAAATAAGTTCACATTCGTAGATACTGGGTATGAGGACTTTATCATATGAGTTTGTTTCTTGGAGGAGAGATGACAGTGTAATCCATTACAACTATTTCCAATGGGAATTAAATTTTATTAAGACCACCAAAAGCTCTCAAAGAAAGATGGTATCACCTTATAAAAAGGTTCTTGTTTTATAACCAAACCATCCCTTCTTAAATATTAAAGTGACCATGAATTGACCTGAGTTCTCACTAAAATGCAGACTCTGATCCAGTGGTTCTGGGATGGGGTCTGGGAGTCGTATTACTAACAAGCTTCAGAGCAAGGCCCATGTTGTTGGTCAAGGGACCCACTCTGAGCAGCAAAGGCCTACACTCTCTGAAGAACAGCCACGGGATGAGGAGAAAGATTTGTACAAACTATTCAAACTGTAGTGTAAGGACGGGAGTGTGTATGTTTGGCAATGTGTCTGCTCATGCTCAGTGCTGATGGGATACTGTGTGGCCCGGTGCTCAGGTAATGGTGAGAGAAGCATTAATGGGGGATGCCTTCAGCCGAAGCAGGTAAACAGCTGCAGGCACATATGCTAATGATCACTAATAAGCCCACTCATGGCCTGATTTCTCTGTCCATCTCACATAACATCATTAGCCAGACAGATTGTGTCGGCTGCTTACTCTAATTAGCACAATGATGAGCTGCAGACAGAATTTCAGAGCTAGAAAGGACTTTGAGTAGATGGGGCCCAGCCCCCTCACTTTCAAGTGAGGCACCAGATTCCAGGGAGGTAACAGCCAGGACTGACTCTGTACTATGAAGATCCGTGTGGTCCCTTCAACAGGGGACAGAGGCAAGACACCTGACCTTACCCTAGTAAGAAGATCCTGCCTCTTTACTCTTAACTCCATAAATCAAGCTGAATCAGTGGATTAATTCATTTGACATATTAATAATTTGAAGGAGTACTGTACTGGGTGGTGAGTATGGGCAGGTAAGGTGTGACTGGAGAAAGTAGGTCACTGCAGGAGTGTCTTTGGGGTTTATATTTTGTCCCTGGCAATTCTCTCTCTGCTTTCCAGCTCCCATGTACCCAGAAGCTTTCCTGTCATGCCCTTCTGCCACGATTTTCTACCTCACCTTGGGCCCAGAGATGGAGTTGGCTGACCATGGATTGACTCTCTGAAATAGTGAGCTCAAAATAAACTTTTCCTCCTCTAAGTTGTTCTTGCCAGGTATTTTCGTCATAGCAATGGAAAGCTGACTAAATCAGGGCTGTTAGCTCTGGACACCACCAGAGCATGAGCAGAAGTTGAAGGAAACCGAGTTGAGTTAAGGAGAGATGGCATTGCTCTAGGCTGGACACCCACCTTGGCTTCCACCAGCAGATTCTCAGCGTCATATCAAGGCATCTGTCATATGTTACTCTGATTCCTGTTTAGCAAACTGCAGACACACAGTAGTCAAATGCTGAAAATGAGAGAACACATGTGAAATGGAAGGACAGAAACAGAAATTCCTGTTGTCACTCCCTGGCTATACAAACCAGGGCAAATCCCCAATATTACCAAGCCTTTTTTCCCATATTTATAAACACAGACCTGCATTATTTTTTGGTAAGATTTCTGAGAAATAACATTACTCTGTCAAGTGCATAACACAGCCAAATGTGCATATGGAGAATTCTAATGCCCTTCAGTAAAATAAAAATCTTAATTATGGACTATTAAATTGTCAACTTTGTTACTATTAGTTGTAATTATTTTGGAAGAAACTTTTCATAGACTGATCTTTAGGTTTCTTGTCTGACTACCAGGATTCAGGTGACATCAGCCTATCAATGCCATAGTTTGTTTAGACTTCTTTCTTTATAATAGCACTAGAGTGATTCTTAAGCAGGGTGATTTTGGTGCCCCATTTAGGGACATATCTGGCAATCTTTGGAGATATTTTTAGTTGTCACAGTGGGATGGTGCTACTGTCATCTAGTGGCTATTGGCCAGAGATGCTGCTAAATATTACACAATGGATATGTCAGACCCTATAACCAAAAATTATCTGGTCCCAGATGTCAAGTGACAAGTTTGGAAATCCTGCCCTACAGTCTGTCAGCCCGAAAATATCAGAATCATCCAATTTTCCCTCAGTGACTAAGATACATGTTAATAAGCCTTAGGGATTTGATTTCCAATGGGATTTATATTTAAATGTATGCATCAGCAGATGCCTACTCTCTTTTTTACTCTGCATGGGACACTATGACTACATGTATGTAACATTTCATGCCCTTCAAAAATGAGTAAAATAATTCAATGTGCCTCAGACAGAAAAGAGCTACAAGCAGTTACACACTGAAGAATAGTTTTTGCCTCTTCTTATATTGGAGGAAACAACCAAAAGATTGACCTTCTGGAACAAACCAACTTGCAGATTCCACTTTCTTTGTATTCTCTGCAATTTTTTGTGATGATTAGATGAGGACCTACATCAAATAAGAAAGGAAGAACTTGTTGGGGTGTGGACACTGGTTTGCTCCCTCCTTTTCAGATACTGAAATCAAATTGGGGTTTTAATAATATTCATATTGAGTATACCATGGGACATAGGGGTTGCTTCCAAAGGATGTACTATGGTTTGGATCAAAAAATGTCCCCTGAGAAGCTCATGGTTTGGAAGCATGTTCCCCAATACAGGAAGTTCAGAGGTGGGATTTTTAGATTATGAGGTCTATAACCTCGTCAGTAGATAAATCTAATTGATGAATCAAAAATTTGAATGGATTGCTGGGAGGGGGGAACTTTAGACAGATTGGGTATGATTGGAGAAAGTAGGTCTCTGGGGGTGTGCCCTTGGGTATTATATCTTGTCCCTAACTCATTGCTCTGTCTTTCTGTTTCCTGATTGCTGTGATTCTTCTACCATGCCCTTCGATCATGATATTCTGCCTCTTCTTAGACCCAGAGTAATGAAGTTGGCTGACCATGGGCTGAACTTCTGAACCATGAACCCAAAAATGGACTCTAAGTTGTTCTTGTCAGGTATTTTGGTCAGAGTGATAACACGCAAACTAACACAGATAGGGAATGTAATGCCAGAAAGTACTGTATTGGAACAACCCCTATGGAAGAGAAAACTGAAGAATCTCTTGGGGAAATAATTTCAATTAAATATCCCATCAATATCACTTTCTGGGTACACAATATTATAAAACAGTATACTGATTTGGAAGTCTCACACAAAATTATATAAGCTACTACATAGTGTTATCAGTCTCGAGGATATTGTAATTTAACCATGGAGAGGAAAAAAAAAACATTGTCATGATTTACTCCTCTCAAAATGTTTGCTTTCCTGAAATGCTCTAGACTTCTGTGGATAAGGTATTCATCACTCCCTGCCTGCATCATTTCTTGCCATGCTGCGTTTCCATTGCATGAGAGCAGATGGCCATTGAACCTGGAACTGTGTGCAGGTGAGGAAGTACTTAGTTTTATGTGATGCTCACCATCCTAAAGGCAATAGAAGAATTATCATAAGGCATTACATGGTTCTTCCAGGTGAAAGACACAAGAGATTCCAGTAAATTGAGACGAACAGTTAGGTTCTTGTGGGCCAAGAAAGAGTTGGGTGTTATCAAAGCAATATGTGGCTTCAATGGGCTTGTTTGTGTACTGGAGTAAAAATGGACAATGAGGAATGAATGATGATTTTGATCTGAGCTCAACTACATGTTTTCTGCAAGAGAAGATAGCTTAGTTGAAGGGAAAAAAACATCCTGTGAAGCAAATCTAAAGTATGCTTCTATGAATTTAATTGATGTCCCCCTTCTTCTGCATCCCCCACATTATGCTGCATTGTCAAGCACCATTACTATCATTATGTAGAACACTGGAGAAATGTGAAGTTAGTCATGACATGGCTTCTTGTACTGGCAACACAGCGTCACTGGATAGATATTGGAGAGATCCATGTATCATCTTAATTCTGGAATGTTGGACTACTTCAGGACTCTACCTTTTCCCTGGGGATATTAACCATTACATCCAGACACTAAACTAAACTTATTTCCTAAAATTTGGGGTATGTCTTATTTTCCCCAAGATGCCATCAGAATTTCAAAATAGCTTCATTGTTCAAGGACCAGATGAAAGCAGCAGTTTGCCAGAATTTGAATGTTCCTTCACAGCAGCCAGCAGAAAGCATGTGCCATGTGGCCTTTTGTGAATGCAAAGACATTTTAAAAATAGGAAAAGAGTGTTTTCTAGGCAGCTTTAGAGAAAATAAATTGGGAGCTAAAAGTGACCTAAACATCTTGAGACTAATTCTTTCTTCTCTTCATGTTCCAAGGTGGGCATTTGCCACCATTTACATTTTCAAGAAATTGTGATTCCCCCCGAAAAATTAAAGAAGACCTCCTCTCAAGTACCATCTCTGAGGGTTCCCAATGATGCTTTAAATTTTTTTTTTTTTTCAGAGACTGAGATAAGAAGACAGAGTTGGGATCTAGGTTTTCCTCCTTGCCTTCTTATAGATGGAGACCGGCTCTGTGTGTGTGTGTGTGTGTGTGTGTGTGTGTGTGTGTATGGGTGGGGAGGACAAATGAGCTTGAATCTGGAAGCAATTGATTCGTTCTTCATTTAGATCCTTATCGAGAACTCAATTAATTGCCTGCTAAATCTGAACTTGCTCAATTACATTTCCCGGACCATCACTAAAAACTTAAGTAGCTTTAATTAGTTTTTATTGAAAAGCATAAATAATGTAAGTATTGACTCGCTTGGATTTAAATTTTGGTTATTGGAAATAGTAAGGCATGCAGGCACTTTCATTATTGCCCGTGAGTGTCTGGTGAATCACTGTGGGATGGCTTTTTAAAGATATCCTATAAAGATTCCCTGGTCTGTTATACGAGGTACCACTAAAAGCCATGCTAGCCTCGTAATTGTGAACTTAACAGTTTAAATCTGTTTCAATGTTGGCCTCATGTGGGGAAAAGCAAATCTGGGTTTCTGTTCTCTTGTATTCTTTAACCTTGAACAACACCTGACTTCTTGTCTGAAAAATTCTAAATCTTGGGGATAGAACCTCACATAGTTTTCAGAACTAGCTAAAGGTGGCAAGCTGTCAATGTGTCAGCCAAACTACCTTAGGTATGATGGCTGAGGTTCCCTTACAAGACAACACTGGGCACTCAGGGTTTCAGTTGCCATTGGGCGGGTCACTGGTGCATTCTTTGCTTGGTTAGGATACTAGAATGGTACTATTTAATTCTGAACTGAAGTGGAATCCTGAATGTTCAGCTTCAGCCTACCAAGATGATTAATAACCATTCAAAGGCATTTGAGCCCTTTAAGCTCATCGTCCAATCACTGTAGCCTGCCTTGCTATTGTTTGTCCTCTTCTAAAACATACCAGTAAACTGTGGCAGCATGCACATTGTCTAACAGTATCTTCCACTATAAGAGTTCTTTCCAAATAGCTTATGCATTTATCTTGGAAGCAAATATATTATCAACTTGCAAGAATAATTTCAGCATTGAAAACCATGGTTAGGAATCAAGTCTGTCTCTCTGTGTCGAGGCAATCCAGAAATTTGGTCTATGTTGCGAAGGAAGGCTGTGTGCAGAATTGCTTTGATAAACTGGTCTCTGCTTTTATAGATCAACCTCTCTTTCAAGGCTGCGCACACATTACTTCTCTGAAGATGGAGCCAGAGATATTTCACAAAGACAGCAGAGCTTATGAGAAAAGAAGGGTAGATAAACTCCTATCTTTTTTGGGAAAGAACTGATAAGCCATGTTTTTCTTGCTTGCAATTTTGGAGTTGGACATCTGCAGCTCATTAGTTATCTACGACTATCATTCAAATCAATTAATTGAAAGAATTAAAGCACATCTTAAAGATAAAAATACATTAACTTTCTTCCTCATTTTCTTTTAACTAGCATCATACTGAGCCACATTCAACTGCAAAGATGCATCACAGTTTATAATCTTTTGTCCTGAATGTATCACTATTTTTTTTATTTTCTTGAAAGTTTACTACACAGTATTTTGAGACTGAAAAATGCAGTTTCTTCTTGCTGAAATCTTCCTTCTGTCTTTTCTTTTCTCCCTATCCCTTTGCTATTTCCTGCATTTTTTTCCCCCAAAACAACTTCCTCAAGCTCTCTCACTCCCTATGTCCTGATGTGGATAATATTGCTGTTTTTGGTCACAATCAAATATGATAGGAGAGAAAAAGAAACCTGTCTCTATTTTGATTTACAAATTGGATTCTTAAAAAAATAGACACCCTCCCCAGCCTGGACTATCTCTCAAAGGGAAAGAAACATACGTCCCCTGCCGCCCGGATTTTACAACAGTTGTCTTTTATAGCTTAGTTTTTTGTTTTAAATTGATGAAACTTTTGCAGTCTATGTCTTCAGTGCTTTCACTATCAACTGAGTATTAGAATTGTTCAGTTCACTGCATACACTAAAATCAATAGAACCTTTGTCTGTGAGAGATTAAATCATAGTGTGATAAAATCAGATTTTCCTGTTTCCAGCTTCCTTTAAAATAGCAGTTATTAGAATCCCTGCTAGTGTCAAAAGGACCAGCTAATCTTGAAAACAGGAATAAACATGGAATTATAAGAATGTTAATAGTCGACCCTGTTTTTGAAAACTACAGTCTATGTATTCATATACATAACGTGTGTCTATTGTACAGACATACCATGCATATGCAATATAATGTGCTTTGTGACATATCTACTATACAAATATGTTTCATCTATAAATGGAAAAAAAAATAAAGTTTCTTACGTAAGCCTTCCAAATGAGCACATCTGATCTTCTGATTGACTTCTGAAGTGGTTGTTGAGCCTGAAGGCAAATCTGGAAACAGCAGCTTTAGCACTTTGCACAGTAGGTCTTCAATGTATGATGCCTCACCACAGAGCTGGGGTCAGAAAATAGAGGCCTTGAAATCAACTTGGAGGTGTTTTGCAACTTCTAGATGATATAGCAAGATAAGGACTATTTTTGAGAGGGTGTTGTATGATTAACCTCTGTGTTTAGGTAACATACACTCCCTCTAAATGCACCACTAGCAACTACCACCTGTTTGCCCCTTATCACACTTTAGATACTGCAGCTTCTTTATGTCTTGGCACAGGTAGCTTGCTAAGTCATATGGACCCAGAATCACCTGCTCTGATTTGTCAAATTTGCAAGTGTGCATTGCTGTAAGATTATATCCAAATAATATTTGTCCATGAAAATCTTTATTGCTGAATATCTTATGAGATGAAAAAGAATTAAGTATCTTATAAGTTTATTCACTCAATTACTTATCTATATAATTAATTAATTCCAGAACTGTTTCTTGAACAGCTATGTGTCAGACACTCAAGCACTGAGGACACAAGGAAACCCATTTTAGTAAGCAGAGTAAAATCACATCAAAGGCTGAGAAGAGGCACACTGGCTGTTAGTGACCTTGTAGAGAAACAATTTAGTCAGAAGGGTTTACTTATAGAAATAAATTCAGAAACAAAAGAGGATAGATTAAAACAGACCCCTCAGAAATACAAAGGATTATGAAAGACTATTATTAACAATTACATGCCCCAAATTAGATAATGTAGAAGAAATGAATGGATTCCTAGAAACATACAACCTATTGACTGAACCAAGAAGAAATACAAAATCTGAACAGTCTAATAACAAATGAGAAGATTGAAGTAGTAATTAAGAATCTCCTAACAGAATCAGATGGCTTCATGTTTGAATTTGATCAAGTAGGAAAAAATTAATACAAAGTCTTCTTTAGTTGTTCAAAAGACAGAAGTAAGATGAAGCCAGCATCATTCTAATAACTCCAAAGTCTGGGACAATACAAGAAAGGAAAACTGAAGGCCAATATCTCTGATAAACAAGGATGCAAAAAGTCGCAATAAAACACTAGCATATTGAATTCAACATCACATAAGAAAGATAGTACACCAGGACCCAGTGGGATTTACCCCTGGGGCAATTTTTACTTATGAAAAACAAGTAATGAGACACATCACATTAATAGAATGAAAGATGAAAATAACATTATCATCTCAATGAATGCAGAAAAACAATTAAGTTCGAAATCCATTCATGGTTAAAACAAAACAAAACAAAACAAAACTCTGCAAAATGGATGTAGAAGAAAATTCCTCAATGTAAGAAAGGCCATTTATGAAAAGCCTACAGATAACATTATCATTGTGAAAGAACTGAAGGCTTTTCCTCTAGGATCTGGTACAGGGCAAAGCTGCCCACTCTAATTACTTAGTACTGGAAGTATTAGAAAGTGCAATTAATAAACAAAAGAAATATAAGGCATCCAAATCAGAAATGAAGAAGTGGAGCTATCTGCAGATGACATGACCCTAATGTTCAGAAAACTTAAATCATAAAAAAACTCTTAAAACTAATAAATGACTTCAGTAGAGTTAAAGGCTACAAAATCAATTTACAAAAATTAGTTGCCTCTTCTTACATTAACAACAAATTAGTTGAAAAACAAATTGAGAAGACAATTGCATTTACAATAGCAACAAAATAAAATACTTCAGAATAAATTTAACCAAAGTGGTAAAAAATATTATCCTGAAAACTGTAAAACACTGATGAAAGAAACTAAAGAAGATAAAAACAAATAGATCTCTTGTGTTTATGGATTGGAATAATTCATTTTGTTAAAATGTCCACGATGTATAAGTATAATGCACCAATTAAAATATGAAAAATAAGTGAATTAGTCAAGCTCATAGATTTGGAGAATAAAATGGTGGTTGCCAGATGCAGGGGGATAGGGAGTGGATGGGAAATAAGAGATACTGATCAAAGGGCACAAAGTTTCAGGTAAACAGTAGGTAAAATGTTTTATTGGTCTTTTGCACACAATGGTAACTTTAATAAATAGTAATACATTGTATATTTCCAAAATTACTCAAAAGTACATTTAAATGTTTTCACCACAAGAAAAAGATAAGTATATGAAGTGATGGATTGTTCAATTATCTTGATTTTATCTTTCCACAATGTATGTATCAAAACATCACATTGTACCCCATAAACATATATGATTATTGTTTGACAATTCAAAATAAAAATTTTAAAAGGAAAAAAATGTCCATATTACTTACAAAGATCTACAGAATCAGTGCAATCTCTATCCAAAACTCAATGACATTTTTTTACAAAAATAGCAAAAAGGAATCTGAAATTCGGACACAACAGTAAAAGACCTCAAATATCCAAAGCAAAAAGAATACAGCTGGAGGTATCATGCTTCCTGATTTCAAATTATATTACAAAGCTATACAATCAAAACAATATGCCTTTGTCATAAAAAGGGTACATAGACCAATGGAGCAGAGTTGAGCCCAGAAATAAACTCAACCCTAGAACAATAAAAACACACAGTGGGAAAGAAAACCTGCTCATTAATCAATACTGGGAAAACTGGATATCCACTTCCAAAAGAAGGAATCAGACCCTTATAGCATACACAAAAATCAACTAATGACTTAAAGATATGACACCATAAAACTTGTAGAAGAGAGCATAGGAGGAAAACTCTGACATTGGTCTTGGCAATGATCTTTTGAATGTGACATCAAAAGTGCAGATAACAAAAGAAAAAGACAGCGAAAGGGACTACATCGAACTGAAAGCTTCTGCACAGTAAAAGAGAAAGAAAGAAACAAAATGTAATGTAACCTATGGATTGGGAGGAAGAAAATGTTTCCAGGGCAAATATCTGATAAGGTCTGATAAGAGGTTACTGTCCAAAATGGTTTAGGAGTTACTTCTCAAAATGTTTAAGGAATTTGTTCAACTATATAGCAAAAAGTAATTCATTAAAAATAGGCAAAGATTCAAATAACTAACATGCAAATAACCAACAGGGCCAGGAAAAGGTGAACGACATTACAAATTCTTGGGGAAATAAAAATCAAAATCAGAATGAGATACCACGTCACACTGTTAGGAAGGCAATTATCAAAAAGATAAGACATAAACATTTTTGGTGAGAGTGTGGAGAAAAGGGAACCTTAGTATACCGTTGGTGAGAATGTAAATTGGTAGAGCCTTTATAGAAAGCATTATGAAGGTTCCCCAAAGAATGAGAAAAAGACACACCAAAGAATAATTGGAACAATCCTCACATATAAGAAGTTCCTCTTTATCCATGGCTTTGCTTTCCAAAGTTTTACTACGCATGTTCAACCACAGTCAGAATTTTCTGGAAAATTCTAGAAACATTTCATAATTTTTAGATTGTGCAAAGTTGTGGATAGTGTGATGAAATATGACACCATCCCACTTGGTCACACCCTAGATTTGAATCATTCCTGGGTTCATCGAATCCTCACAGTAGACAATGCCTGCCTGGGAATCACTTTGTGGCCCTCTGGGTTATCAAATGGACTGTCATGGTTTTGCTGTACTTGTGTTCAAATAACATTTATTTTACTTAGTTACTCCCAAATGCAAGAACAGTGATGCTGGCAATTCAAATATACTAAAGAGAATTCATAAACATGTTTTCTTTAAAAGAAAAGATAAAAATTCTCAACTTAGGAAAGAAAAATAATCATATGCTGAATTTGCTAGGAACCTCATATCTCTGAGAGATTGTAAAGAAAGAAAACAAAATGTGTGTTAGTTTCATTGTCACACCTCAAATTGCAAAGTTACACCCACAGTGTGTGTGATAAGTGCTTAGTTAAGATGGAAAAGGTATCAAATTTTAGGATTTGGTATTATTCACTTGGGATCTTAGAACATACCTGTTCACTGGAGAGAGGGTCCTACTGCAGTTTCATTGACTAGCTGTACATGGAATGACAATGTGTTTTTTCCTACTGAACCTGAGGGAGCGAAAAAGTGAGGACTGGGGGCAGTTGATTTGCGAAGATACAGCAGTTGGTGAGTTTGTGTGTGTGTGTGTGTGTGTGTGTAGTGCCCTGGCTTGGCTGGGTCAGGTTTACCTTGAGAATGAATGAGTCGGTCACAAATGAGGTGCTCAGAATATGTGGAAAGAGGTTCCTAATGAGGCACCATCCTTCATATGGCCACTCCCCTGGGGCCCAGGTCCTGCAATTCCAGGGGTACTTTCCTACAGAAGTCTCACTTTCCCCACACTGCAGGTGAGCAGCTGAGAATCCCACTGAGACAATTGGCATGTTGGAGACCTTGGAGTCAATATGGGAAAGAGATTGTACAGTTTTCTATTTAAACTACATGGTGAATTTTTTTTTCTCCTGGTAGGAGCTCTAAAGAACTGCAGAAAAATTAGATTACAGAGAAATGTAGTGAAAATATCTAATTATGGTTAAATTTTAAAAACCCAACTTGAAGTCCTGAGGGAAAGTGAAATTGAGAAGAGAGAAAAAGATGAACTTTAGACCTAATGCAGTTTGGTTTATAAACTCAATTTGAATGTTTACTTCTACAGTTTTAAACATTTTATTGCCACTTTTTTCCTAGACTGGCTTGAAGTCAGTTTCCTTCTCCCAAGTGTTGGCTTTGGCTCACTTTGCTTTCATTGTCGATCATGTGGAAATCCACTCAGACACCTCCTCTGCAGTTATCCATGCCTCCTCTTTACTCTCAGCTGGATATACCTTTTGAATTAGATCCTTAACTATACATTCTTCTTTACCTCAGTGGAATCTTTGCTGCTTCTGAAACCTCACATGAAAAAAAATTATTTGGTTTGAATTTTGGTTTTCACTTTGCATCTGTGTCAACTCCATGTAACCTAAAGGCAATGCCACAAATAGAATTGAGAGAGAAATTTAAATACAACCTTGAAGCCTCAGAAGTAATCCATGTGATAAAGCAAGTGTCCAGCACAAGAAGAAAAGACAGGGAACCAGGGAACTGGAGGAAGAGAGTTACAGAACTGTTGTTTTTTTCTTTAAATGGTTGGCGCCACTTTGCTTGATCCTCTCAGTTTCTCTGACTTCCTTGGAACCAAAGAAGGGTTGAGTTTATCAGGGTAGGTTTATCAGTGCGTTGTGCCTCTGTGAGGGCTTCACTAGCTCCTGTCAGTCTGAGAGTTGAGAAAAAACGAAGTAGGATTGGAACTTTGGCTTTTTTTAGAATGACCCGACTGCCCCACCAATGTGTGCAGCCTTGAGTTTTTGTGGTTGATAGATGCACATGCAGCAACTCCTGGGGACCAGAGCTTTGGAAGCAGAGAACATCAACCAGGTGGAGCTACTGCTGTGGCCACTGACTGGCTGTGCAGTTCTGGGCAGCTTCTGTGCACTCTAAATATGGTGTCTTTAGCCATAAAAAGGAGATAATCGCCAGGTGCGGTGGCGCACGCCTGTAATCCCAGCACTTGGGAGGCTGAGGCAGGAGGATCCTGAGTTCAAAGCCAGCCTCAGCAATGAGCGAGGCCATAAGCAACTCAGCGAGACCCTGTCTCTAAATAAAATACAAAAAAGGACTGAGGATGCAGCTCAGTGGTGGAGTGCCCCTGGGTTCAATCTCTGGTACCAAAAAAAAAAAAAAAAAAAAAAAAGGAGATAATCATACCTAGAACATGGGCATATTTTGAATGCAGAATGAAAATGTCTTTAAAGCACAATACCCAGGGCTTGGTATGTGAGGCACCTGGTGAATACTGCTTTATCCTTCCTATCTACTCTTGGTGACATTCCAGGTTCCCTAGATGGAGTTAATGATAGGTGCACACCTCATACTCAGCTGTGCATGATGTGTGTGTGTGTGTGTGTGTGTGTGTTTGCGTGTGTGTGTGTGTGTATCTAATCTCTTTAGTGAACACAGAATCTATTATCTGGAACTTATGAATATGTCGTTTTAATTAAAGGAAAAACCATGTAGGTATAATTGTGTGTATAATCATGTGTGTTTAAATACACAGGGATAATCATCTGTGTATCATACTTGGTATAACCTTCAGAGATAGAGAGAAAGTAGGCATAATTCTTGGACTCCTGGTTCCAGTGTTTCCTGGTATTTTGAAACTAAAATGCAAGAAATGGTTGGAACCAATCCATCCCTTGGCCAGTATCACTGAAGGGAATTGAGTCATTGTAGTTAACAGTAGTTTTTCAGTAAGACTTCCTGCCACTTGCCACTTAAATTTTGGGGTGTTTCTCATTATATCTCATTTTTCTTATAATAACCACCTCCTAGGGATTGTGAGCATGAAATGAACAAACATGGCAGTGCTTAGCATGGAAAGTAGTGTTGCATCAACAGATGAAAGCCATTGTTCTCTTAATGGACAAAAGCTATTGCTATTATTGTAACCGTTGTTACTAGTATTACTATTATTGTTAAATGAGTAGTCTCACGGTCCCCGAAAAACCCTGGTTTCTATTCCTGTGATCCAGTTTTCTATCCTTGGTGATTCTGTTTGTATCCTTTTAAAATTTCTTTTCTGTTTACTTTAGAATCTTTTTTTCCCCTGATTATTCCAAGCAGGATTCAGGAGTTTGATCAGGGGAGCAAAACCTAATCTAAAATTCTTTCCTACTAATGTTAAATGTTATTTGCTGTACTGGAATAATGTTTTTCTTTACTAGTTAGAGGGGAAGCTTTAGTTTTCCCTTGTTTAAAAATCTAACGTAAGCCTTCTTGAAGTCACTTATTGTGATTTTTTGATTTGTCATTGATTTAGTCTTCCATTCCTGGACAGTTAATTGAAAAGAAGGGGGGAGTACTGAGAACCGAAAGTTGAGTCATAAAACATTCTAGGGGAATTTACTATGGTAATCACTTTAAAATGTGGCAAAAGTGATTCTGGAAAACTTGCTTCTAGGATGTACACTTATTATCTCCTACTTCCTATTTATTCAAACTCTTATTTCATGAAATAACTTCACTAAGGCAGAGTTTAAACTCTGGGTGTCAAAAGAACTATCAGTTGTTTCTGTACTGATAGATTTCAAGCCATATATGAACTCTCTGTATTTTCACAGAAATGCATCTCACACTTTTTAGTGTTGCTATTTTCAGTTATAGGAGGAGAAGTGCTGTCAATAAAGACCTATTTGGAGGTTGTAAATGACACTATGTGCGAAATTGGTTCACTTTTCTCTGTTTATTTCTGTTTTATTCTTTTCTCTCATTCGTGGCCTTATTACATTTTGAGTTATTTATGTAAATCGAGAATCCTACACTTAATTTAGATAAAATTATGTTAACATTTTATATCTGATTTTATATTGGAAATATGTCATAGACATTTTATTCAAGCTTTCTGTTGGGTTTGGAGACAACAGAGTGATTTGTCATCATGGAGACTGAGCATCTCCTGGGACATGAGTCCTCAGGGGTGGTGCAAGTACCAGCTGTTGTATACTTTGAGACTTCAGTCCTCTGAGTGTGTTGTTGAATTTGCCCAATTTCAGAACCATTGTTCAACCTTAATACAGGTTGTACAAAGTATTGATGACAAAGTATGTTCATGTTGTACTGAGTGACTGAACTACACAACTTTCCCAAGATATAACCGAGGTTCCCATTGTTGTGCCACAACAATTTCAATTACTGAAAACATGTTGTATGCCTATATTTATATTTTTGAACTAATAATGAATTTAATTTTGAAAATCCTGTGATTGTGTAGCAGTTGTAGAAATGCAGCTGGGTACATAACTAAAGGAGAGTGAAGCATGAGCTGACATCTATATTTGCATCACTCTTGCAGTAACTTTCCTGACATTTGAGCTGAAAATCATTTGATATCTTTCCAAGAATTTTTTTCTGTTTTTTTTTTTTTTTGTAGTGCTAGTTATCATGCCAATTTTATCTATATTTTCAGGGTTTTATGTTTTTCTTTTTTAATACCAAAAAATCTATTTTTAATGAAAGAAACAAAATTATCATTAGAACATCACAGTAGCAATTGTTGTAGGCAAAATTTCTTGATGAGTGCTGAGAAAACTGGTTGAAAAATTAAGCTGAAAGCAGAATATTTGCATATTCTTTTTTTATTTACTTATTGATTCATTGAACACAAATGGAGTACAGCTATTGTTTCTCTGGTTGTACACAAAGTGGAGTCACACCATCTGTGCATTCATACATGTACACAGGACAATGATGTCTGTCACACATTCTGTTATTATTCTTATCCCCTCCACCCCGACCCCACCCCTCCCTTCCCTCTATGCTATATATCCTTCCTCCATTCTTGCCACCCTTCCCCCCCGCATTATGCATCATCATTCATTTATCAGAGAGACCATTCAGCCTTTGGATTTTGGGGATTGGCTGATCTCACTTAGCATAACAGTCTCCAACATCATCCATTTACCTACAAATGCCATAATTTTATTCTTCTTTATGGCTGAATAATATTCCATTGTGTATATAGACCACAGTTTCTTTAGCTATTCATCTGTTGAAGGGCATCTAGGTTGGTTCCACAATCTAGCTATTGTGAATTGAACAGCTATGAACATTAATGTGGCTGCATCACTGTAGTAATCTGATTTTAAGTCCTTTGGGTATAGGCCAAGGAGTGGGATAGCTGGGTCAAATGGTGGATCCATTCCAAGTTTTCTAAGGAATCTCCACACTGCTTTCCAGAGTGGCTGCACCAACTTGCACTCCCACCAGCAATGTATGAGTGTACCCTTTTCCCCACATCCTCGCCAACACCTGTCGTTGCCTGTGTTCTTGATAAAAGACATTCTAATTGGGGTAAGATGAAATCTTAAGGTGGTTTTGATTTGCATTTCTCTTCTAATTAGGGATGTTGAACATTTTTTCATAAATCTGTTGATTGCTTGTAGATCTTCCTCTGTAAAGTGTCTGTTTATTTCCTTGGCCCATTTATTGATTGGGTTATTAGTGTTCTTGGTGTAAAGATTTTTGAGTACTTTGTAGAGGAATACAAATAGGAAAAGAAGAGCTCAAACTATCCCTATTTGCTGATGACATGATTCTCTATTTAGAAGACCCTAAGAATTCCACCAGAAAACTTCTGGAACTCATATATGAATTCAGTAAAGTAGCAGGATAAAAATTAATGCTCATAAATCTAATGCATTTTTATTCATAAGTGATGCATCCTCTGAGAGAGAAATTAGGAAAACTACCCCATTCACAATAACCTCAAATAAAATAAAATACTTGGGAATTGATCTAACAAAAGAAGTGAAAGATCTCTACAATGAGAACTACAGAACACTAAAGAAAGAAGTTAAAGAGAATCTGAGAAGATGGAAAGATCTCCCATGTTCTTGGATAGGTAGAATTAATATTGTCAAAATAGCCATACTTCCAAAAGTGCTATACAAATTCAATGCAATTCCAATTAAAATCCCAATGATGGACCTCATTGAAATAGAGCAAGCAATCATGAAATTCATTTGGAGGAATAAGAGACCCAGAGTATTTAAAGCAATCCTTAGCAAGAAGAGCGAAGCAGGGGGTATTGTTGTATAGACTTTCAACTATACTATAGAGCAATAGTAACAAAAACAGTATGGTACTGGCACCAAAATAGACAGGTAGACCAATGGTACAGAATAGAGGACACAGAGACAAACGCACATAAATACAGGTATCTCATACTTGACAAAGGAGCCAAAAACACACAATGGAGAAAAGATAGCCTCTTCAACAAATGGTGCTGGGAAAATTGGAAATCCATATGCAGCAAAATGAAACTAAACCCACATCTCTCACCCTGTACAAAACTCAACTCAAAGTGGATCAAGGACCTAGAAATTAGACCAGAGACTCTGCACCTAAAAGAAGAGAAAATAGGTCCAAATCTTCATCATGTTGGCCTAGGACCAGATTTCCTTAACATGACTCTCAAAGCGCAAGAAATAAAAGCAGGAATCAATGATTGGGATAGAGTCAAACTAAAAAGCTTTTCCTCAGCAAAGGAAACAATCAGCAATGTGAAGAGAGAACCTTCAGAGTGGGAGAAAATCTTTGCTACACACACTTCAGATAGAGCACTAATCTCCAGAATCTACAAAGGTTTTATGTTTTTCTATTAAACCAGTTTCCCTATATGGTACAATCTTTACAAAAATCCATCTTAATTTGAGTGAGTAAATATCTTTCATTAATTTAAGCATTCCTTTATTTTTGGTTACTTATTCTTGTTGGACTAAAATACATAAAACTTAAATGAGGATATTGCCCATGTAATTATTCTGTATAATATGAACCACTTCTGAGAAGTATAAGGAATTTTTCGAATGTGGGAATTATTTTGTTTTTCTAGATATATACTGCCAATAAATCATAACAATTTTTAAAACAGTTTTCAACAGTACTTACCTTTCCTCTCATTAACTCATTGTATATTCATTATTGCTCTCTGTCTGAATATTCATATGTATACACATATAGGTGTTATGCATGTATATAAACATGTATGTATGCATATATATGTATTAAATAATCTCTGTATAGAAATGTAAGTGAAATGAAAGAAGTAAAAGAAAAGGGGAAGCTCATTATAAACTACCCATGTCTTACAGTTTTATAATGCTTCAAATTAGATGACATTTTCCTTTTTGAATTTATTATTACACTTCTTACCTTTACAAATTTTTTTTTCCTACCTTGTGGTTCCTTCTACTAGAGTCAAATTAGCTGTTTCCGTTTACAGACTTCTAAATGCTGGAGTACTCTAGGTCTCAGTTCTTAGATTTTTTCTCTCATCAATTATATTTACCTTCCCAGTAATCTCATGCAGCCTCATGGTTTTATAATTTTCCTAAATTACATATATGAAGATAACTAAGTGAATCTCACTGTCATGTACATCCACAAGAATAGGATCTTAATTGGAAAAAGATATAGTCCATGCTTGTATAATTCAATCAAAATGGATTCTATTGTCATGTATAACTAAAAAGAACCAAAATGAGAACCATCTATAAATGCTATCTATAAATGACTTTTCAAATTTATATCATAATTCCATAACCAACAGCTCTTAGACCTCCACTTGGATGTGCAATAGGCCTCACAAATTATTCACATCTAGGGCATTTTCACTAAACTACTCCACTCAGACTCTTCCTCATTACTTAAAAGCAACTTCAATGCACATGCCAAAAACATTGGGGTCATGATGAACTCCTTTCTGTCATACCTACTGAGCAAGTGATCCACCACTGAATCCAATCAGCCACACAGCCTTTGGCACCTGCTCAGATCTCACCCTCCTCCAAGCCATCACCATTACCTCTTTGGATCACTGGTCTCTCTGCTTCCATCCTAAGTCCCCTGCAGTCTGCCAAAAATACAGATGCCAGCATGATCCTGTTGCAAAACAAGCCAGGTCATGCTATTTATGTGTTTAAAACTCTCCAGGAGATGATAATTGCAGTTACAAATGAAAGACCAAGTGACCTACAAGGCCAAACCTTCCAGGACATGGACTCCAAATATTCTCTTGTTACTCCCCTTCATGATCATTCTTGCTTCTGCCTGGCTCCCCTCCCAGATCTTTCACACATGTGTCCATTATCTGGATCCTCATTCCATATGATTCTCCCTCACCAATTCCTTGAAGGTAAGGGTTTTCATCTGTTTTGTTCTCCAATATATGCCCACTACCTAGAAATGTGCTTGGCACATAGTGGGTGTCAAATAAATATTTTGTGCCAAATAAATATTTGTTGCATGGATGATGAAGAAGTTGTATTCTTAATAATTATTCTTAGAATAATTATTCCAGAATTGCAATTTGGCAGATTTGGGAATTGAACCTAGGTCTGGTTGACACCATAGCCATATAACCTGAAATAATTTGGAATATTCTCACTTGTCTAGTTTCCAAATTTATCTTTTCCTTGAAGCTTTGGTAAAATCACTTGTAAAAATATTTGGGTTAATGTTTTATTTGTTGGGATATTTAAAGACTTATTTTTTTTAATAATTGTATAACTATTCTGGTTCTCTGTCTCTTTTTGTGTTGGTTCTTCCAAGCTACAATATCTAAAAACTTACTTCTTCAGATTTTCATATTTATTGTCATAAAAATGTTTATAATTTTTTCAGGGGTCCTATGACCATCCTTCAGTTCAGTGGTTCACTGGAAGAACTCGTGAACCTCCACATAAAGTTATACTCACAAATAGGATTTATTAAAGCAAAAGATGCATTGTAGGGATAGCAGGGAAAACACACAGAACAAGCGATAGAAGCTCAGATTCAGACTTCCAGGTCCTCCCTTCCTGTGAGCGTTGCATGGTCTCTTTGGCTAGAAATCCCAGAGATGGGCGAAAGATATATTCTCATCTAGGGAAATCCATTTGCATCTTGTAGTCCAGAGTTCTTAAAATGTCTTAAGTAGCTGTATGACCAATTACGGTGTTAACCTCAAACCAGACGCACTCCATCAATTTTGTTTTGACTTCTTTTTTTTAATGAGGCTGGCAGTTGAATACAATCTGGTCACTGACTTGGTCATACAGAGTAACCTGCTAATCACTAACTTTCTGAATATATCAAGAGATATCTTGACAAAGTGACAATGCCATAGAGAAAAGCAGGAACTAAGAAGAACAGATGTGCTATTTCACTCTTTCCTCTTAATCTTTATCATTGTAGCATCTATAATTTTTCTTTCATTCATAATATGTTTATTTGTGTTGGCGAATTTTGCTTACTCATTTATTGCCACAGTTTTATACTCCTATTTCAAAGAACATATTATATCTTTTAGATCCTCTGTAATATACTCTGTAAAGTTAGATATTCTATAAGATAACATAAAATACATATTATAAATTTTACAATATATAATGTTGACTATATATTTGATATTACTATGTAATATATTCCACATTGAATATTATAAAATACATCTACTCTAATATTTTCCTTGTTATTTCTTTCTTGTTTCATTTCACTCTTTTTTCTTCTATTTTCTTTGGGATTATTTTGATAAACTTGATTTCTATCCTTCCGTTTTGTCAGATTTGCATAAATATTGCAGGTATGCCTGAAAATGTGTATTCTTTAAGTGATGGATACATTGCCCTAAATATATGTGTTAGATAAAACACATGCTAAAGTTTTTCTAACCTTCTATAACCTCCTTGGAGTTTTTGTTGTTGTTGTTTTTGTTAGCTTATTTGATTTATAAAATACTAGGAAAGTTGTGTTGAAATCTTCTTCCCTCCTAGTTTAACTTGTCACTTCCTCCTCCTCATTTGTCATTTTGGGTTTTATATTTGATGATTTTACTCCATGCACACAAGTTTGCAGTCGCTTACCCATTTTATGAAGCTTTTCTCATTATGTACTGACACTTTATCTTTAGAAATGCACTTTGTCTTGAGTCCTCCTCAGTTTCATATTTCCATTGCTGTAGGAGTATTCTTTAGATTATTTTTACCTAAATATTTATCCACCATTTTACCTTCAAACAATTTGTGTCTTTGGATTCCAAATTTATTAAATACCCTTAGCCACTTGTGAAGTCTCTTCTCTAGCTTTATTTAAATACTTCTCATTCATTTGATTGACAACAGCTTTAGAAACTATATTGAACAGTAAAACTTTTGAAGATTTTTGTCACAAATACTTTAAATTTCATTCACTATTGCCAAATTGCTGTTGGAAGTCTATATTCTCACAAATAGTAGAAATGCATTTGCTGACACTTGGCATTTTCTAGTTTCTAAATTTTGTGAATCAAATTTATGTATCATGGTGTACAATTTGCTGTAATTTGTTTTTCTCAATTACAGTCTTCCCTTGGCATCCTCAGAGAATTTGTTCCTGTATATCCCCTCTTCTGCCACTCCTCACCACAACAGATACCAAAATCAAAAAATGCTCAGATCCCTTCTACAAAATGCCACTACATTTGTATATAACCTATGTATATCCTCCCATATACTAAAATCATCTCTAGGTGACTTAAGATATGTATTGCAATCTAAGTGCTGTGTAAATAGCTGTTATACTATATTGCATGGAAATAATAAAAAGAAAAAGAAACAAAATCTTTACATGGTTAACAGAGACACAGTTTTTTAAAAAGCACATTTTTGATCTATGGTTAGTTAAATCCCTGGATGTGGAACTCCTGAACTTGAATGCCTGACTGTACTATTTAATTTGAGAATTTTTTCCTATTGTGTTTGACCTTTAGATTTTCTTATCTGTGGATTATCTTCCTGTCATTTACCTTATTTTTAAATTAGTACAATTTAAAAAAAATCATTCCCCAAATTCAAGTGCTTGTTCTATTAATCCTTTGCATTTGGAAGATTACAAATACCTTCATCCAGTCTGAAATTTTTCTGCAAACTTTGTTGAATGGGCATCCTATGTGAGTAAGTTCTAGAGATTTACTGTACAACACAGTGCCTCCATTTGAAAATATGGTATATTGTGCTTCAAAATTTGTAAGTGGGCAGTTCTCATGTAAAGTGTTCTTATTGCAAAAACAAAGATAAATGAAGAACTTGAGGTACCTTAAGGAGGTATTGGGTATGATCAAGGTATTATCACCTTGATTGTAGTGATACTGGACAGGTTGCTTGCAATTGTCCAAATGCACCAAACTGCATACATTGAATATGTAAAGTTCTTCTTATATCAATTATACCCCAATAAGGCTGTTAAAGAATAGACAAAACCTGCTTAATTTTATATAATCAAATTAACCATTGTTTAGGTTGGAGTCTACACTTTAGAAGTTTTGTTTTAGTCCTTTTCTTAATCTATGTTAGAAAAAATTTCATCTACAATATTTCCTACTAACTGTCAAAATACAATTTTACATTTACTTATTTAATTTAGCCAGTATTCACTTTTATACATATTTAGAAAGCAGTTTTCTTTATTTTTCTCTATTCAATAAATCCATTTTCTCAACACTGTCTTAATAAATTATCCATCCTTTCTTTATTTAATTCTAGTGGCATTTGTAGTTAATGTGGAATTTCTGTTTTCATATAAGTTTATCTCATTTCTGGCATATCTATCCAGTTCCTTTGTTCTATTAGATTGTTCTTGAGGCCCAATAGATGTATTATTTTACCACCACTTTGTAACATGTCCTAACATCTGTCAGGGGGAGTTTGTTCACTTTGATCTTGTTTTGCAATATTGACTTAGTCTATAGTAATATGATTTTACTTTGAACTTTAACCCTTTTTTGCATATATTTTCTTTTCTACACTTATGTGTCTAATTTAACATTCTATTTTTACATATTTTAACCAAATTTAGGTCACACTGTATATTAATTTGAGTCTATTTTTCCCTCTGATCATTTTCCCTATTTGATTTGGTATTCTTGCACGTCTGCTAATCACTCTCTTGAATTTCATCATAGTTTATATGGTCTATATTTTAAAAACTAATTTCTTATTGGCAGCTCTTTAGATTGTTTCCAATTTTTCACTATTATAAATCATGCTGTAAATAACAGCATTGAACATGCATCTTTTTAAATGTCTGTGATTGATTCCTTAGGACACATTGCTAGAAAAAAAATCCTTTTATCAAAGTATACACTGTTTTTTGAAGCTTTCTCCTTGTGCTGCCTTATTACCCTCTAGAAAGTTTGTACTCAGTTACTTTTCACTACAAGGATATGAGAATGTCTATTTCCAATTCTATGTACTCTGTGAAATGGAGAATAAATATTATTTCAATTGTATTAAAGTTTGTACTTATGTAGGAAAAATAGTATAGGAAAATAGTGTAATTATTACTAGTAGATATTGAGCACTTTAAGAATATTTATTAGCCATTTGAATTTATGTGTGCATTTATTTCCTTTATTCAGTCTTCCTCTGAGAGGCTCAACTTTAGAAATAAAACTTTGGAAAAAAATTTTTTTAATGTTTAAGGTATACGAACACTGTGTGTGCATGTGTGTGCTCGTGTGTGCACTCACATGCACACACACATATGATACTGGAGATCTGGTTGCTTGGTTGCTGGAGGTTGCATCAGGGTATCTTAACTCCAGCACTGTGGACACTTGGGACTGGTAATTCTTCATTGGTGAGGGAATTTTTCCTGGCTATTGTAAGATGTTAGCTGTATTTCTGGTCCATGCCTTCTGTATGTCAATACCACCTCTTCTCCTTCCAAATTATATTAATCAAAAGATGCTCCAGACATTGCCTAATGCTTCTTTGAAAGAAAAATTATGCAACTAGAGAAGTACTCCATTAGAGAATAAAACACAATGTCCCTGCCCTTGGGGAGCAACTGAGAAGAAACATAAAATAAGCAAATATATTAATACAGTAATGTGTTCTCTGAAAAGCCATGCTGTGGAGACAGGAAGAAAAGAAACAGGAGAACAAAAGAGGGTCAAGGGGGAGTGGGAACATGTGTACCAATGAGAGCTCACAGTCTAGCAGAGACCAAGAGGGAGTGAACAAGTGGGTGAGGGGATATGCTGAGGAGTGAGGGTGGGTCCAGGAATGGAAGTTAGGGTGAGAGATTGGAGACAAGTCAGGGAGGAAGCAGCAACTGCATTTTGGATGATCTTGTGGTTGGTCCAGAAGTTTTGATTTTAGTCCAAGTGATAAGTAATGGATGACCTTGGATCAAGAGAGTTGAGCTATCATTTCTTTGCTGATCAATAGATGCTTGTTTCCGATTATTGAGAAATTACTGAAAGATTATTATCTTTTTTCCTTTTTCTTTAACTTCTTGGATCTGTTTTTTAAATGGAAGAGTTTTTCTAGCTTCCTCTTCCAATATTTTATTGGTTGTTTTTAGTAACACGGGACAGTAGAATCCATTTTGATGTGATTATACAAGCATGGAATATATTCAATTTATTTTATGTGTTTTTTGTTTTTACTTTTTCATATTAAACTTACTTTACCCTTCTATACTATAGGACAATTTCTAATTTCTTTTATTTGTGTTCTACTTTTCTATTTCAGCTCCTGGCAATGCAGTTACATATTCCTTGTGTCTATTACAATTTTAAATTAGGCAGCTAAATTTTTTGTTTCCATTTGATCTTTCTTGACTTCAGACTTTTATCTTTATGATTTTCTTTGATAGCCTCACATGTACCACACATCCTTGAATTCTGTGGAAGATGTTATTCAGGAATTTGTCATATAACACCTCTTGTTAAAAAGAAAATCTGTATAGCTATCTATTGATTTTTCCAAGTTGCCTCTATTTCGTGGGTAGCCCTTTTTAATGTACATTTACAGAGAAGAAAGTCAATGCTTTGAAAAAACTGATTCAGAATGATTCTGTCCAGATTGGTTATTGGTAGGGAAAGGTTTATATTTAATGTAAATTTTATTTTCAATTTGGACTCTTCGTTTCCAGCGAGCTGCTTCAGCATCTTTGCTGCAGTCCCACAAAGCTGGGTAGAGGCATGTCCTCTCATCCTCTCCAATTAGAGTCCTCAGAATAACATATGAGCTGGAAGTACCCCTGCCCCTCCAGGGCCACATCCATGAGGTCCGGACTGAGTGCTTTGAGTCACCTGGGTGTACAGATGTGCTGCATGGACCCCTTATTTCCAATTCATGACTCCTTCAAGTGGGAATGTTGATGGGCTTAATTTCCTTCTTAGAAATAATATTTTCTCCCCCCTTCAGTTTATCCATCTGCCCATTTGCAATAAACATTTCTTATGTTTCCTTGTACTGACCATCTCACTTCCCCAGTTACCAGGCTTGTTGGAGGCAGAGAATGACTTTTTTTTTTCCTGTTTTCTCAATGGGTATCTGGGAAGGCAGGAATATGACTTGTGCCTCCTCTGCCACCTTACCTGGGATATTCTTTATCCTAATCCATCTATTTATTTGAGTGTATGTAATTTTTATATGGATAGAGCATTTCCCAGGTGTTTGAATGAGTCATTAGACATAGGTGAAATGTGAAGCAGCAGAGCACTGCTTATCAGTGGATGCCAAACTGCAACCCTGAAAAGGAAGGTTTGATGCCTGTACAGCTCTGGAGGGAACCAACTGCTCCAAACAGAGCATGAAACAACTGATTGTGACGAGTCTGGCTTGATCAGGACTGAAAGGGTCTCTGTGTGTGTCAAACTGCTAGACTGCAGGACCTGAGCTTGGATAGCACTTAGAATCTTCCACAGACCCGTTATTTATTTTTTTTCCATTATTTTACTATTTTGAGCTGTGCATGCTTCTTACATGTGGGATTTCTTCTGTAGAACAAAAAGAGATTTTTTTTTTTACTTAAAATAATAAATAAAAATGTAATACATTAGCTTTTGGTAGTAAAGCAGTCTCCTTTCAGTGATTGCCATTTTGACAATGTTTCTTTCAGATGTATTTTTCTCTTTTTCTCCCTCAACATATGCAGCACACACATTATTACAAATAATGATTTTCTACTTTTTCTTTACAACTAAATTTTCTGGATGTCTCCTCATGTGGATAAATAAGTTTGCATTATCATTTCTGTTAGACAAAACATATTATTTTGGATGGATTTGCCATGATTCATTAATTTCCCTAATTTATTTTTATTAATGGAAACTGTTTTTCCATTGTTTGGGATTACATAATGGCTTAAATATACATCTTTCTATGTTAATGTGGGTATGCTGTCCAATAGTTGCATCAGTAGTGCTAACTTTTCATCACTACAACTAACACTTGAGATAATCAACTTATAGAGAGAAAAGTTTGCTTTGGATCACAGATTTGCAGGTTCCAGTTACATGATTAATTGCTTCTAACAACTGGTTGTGTGTGGAACCACAATGGCAGGGAGCATATGGTGAAGCTAGACTACTTTACTTCATGGCTAGGAAGCAAAGGGAAAGAAAAGAAGCATCCACATGTGAGAAAAAAACCCTTGACCCCTGACATTCTGTCTTATTTCACTTAGTATGATGTTCTCCAGTTCCATTAATTTATGAGAAAATGCCATCATTTCTTTCTTCTGTTTGGTTGAGTAAAACTCCATTGTGTGTATCTATCACATTTTCTTAAACCATTCAGCTATTGATGGTTACCTGGATGGTCCATAACTTGGCTACTGTGAATTGTGCTGCTATAAACATTGATGTGACTGTGTCACTGTAATATGCTGATTTTGGTTCTTTTGGATAAATATTAAAAAGTGGGATAGCTGAGCCATATGGTGATTCCATTCCTAGTTTTTAAAGGAATCTCCATACTGCTTTCCACAGTGGTTGTATTAATTTGCAGTACTATTAACAATGTATGAGTATGTTTTGTTTCCCCACATCCTCACCAGCATTTATTATTATTTGTATTCTTGATGATTCCCATTCTAACTGGAATGAGATAAAATCTTAGTGAAGTTTTGATTTACATTATCCTGATTGCTAGAGATGTTGAACAATTGTATTGTTGTTGACAATTTTATTTCTTCTTTTGAGAAGTGTCTGTTTAGTTTTTTTGCCCATTTATTGATTGGGTTATTTGGAATTTTTGGAGGTATAGAAAAGGAGAGGAAATTTGGAATGAATGTAACAAAATTATGCTATATGCATGTATAAATATACCACTGTGAATTCCACCTTTATGTATATCTATAAAGCACCAATTCAAAAAGAAAGAAATAAACAAGTGAAAGAAAGACCAGTAGAGTAGAAGGAAAATAGGGAGAGGGAAGAGTGGAATGAAAGGGGAAAGGTACCAGGCACTGAAATGGAGCAAATCAAATTCCATGCATGTATGATATTGACAAAATGAACCCCAAAATTATGTATAACTATAATACACTAAAAATCAGGGGAAAAGTGAAGAAAGGACCAATGTCTCACTATCACCTTTGTGGGCAAGACCCTGAAGACTTCCCACTTGGCTCCAGGTTTTAACGAGTCCACCATCTTCTAAGAGTATCATAAGGTGGGCACTAAACTTCACACATGGACCTTTGGAGGGTAGGATCTATAACACTATAATAACACTGCTATAGAAAATATTCCTCAAAGTAGTCAAAGAGGATACAGACATATGTTTTGCATGGATTTATAATATATATTATAGTATATATGATATACATACTATAGTATGATATACATACTATCATACATATTATCATATATATGATATAGTATGTACGATATATGACATATATATATGTGTATGTAGATACACACATAAACACATACATTTCACTGTCAATTGCCTTCTAGAAAAATGTACCCATTTATTCTTAGAACATATTTAAGTAAGCATTATCTACAACTTTTTTTTTTTTTATAATTGGGCATTAGGAAAAAAAGAAAATTCCCTCAATCCGACTTATGATGTACTTGTACACAGACTCAATGCAAAATAACTAAGATGAAGACTTTACACCCTATGAATTCATAGTCATTTTCTACATCTGAGACACTATCACCCACATAATAGAATAGTGAGAAAGAAAGAAATTACATCTGGTGGATTTTTTTTTTTGACAAGTTGCTAGCTCCCTAATGAGCTTTTAACTTCTTTTAATGTTGTAGGTACAGAAACTTGTTTCCACATTAATTTTCTCTAGAATGTCTATTCAAATGCTATTCACTTATTATGTTCTCTTCAAGTACTTCTAGTCATGCTAGAGGGATGCCTTTGCCAAATACATGAAATTCATCCTGCTAATGTGATGTCTTGCTGGGGGCAAAAGTACTGCTAATGAATGTGAGAATTAGAACAAGAATAATAGAATTTGGTACTTGTGCCTTCAGTCACATATGGAGGAAAAATCAGGTTTATAATTAACAGGAGTTTTATAACAGGCATTAAATTATTGACTTAAAAAATACTGTGTTCCAGGTAAGAGATATATAATAGTATATGGATATGTGTAGCATGTGCCTCTTACATTCCCAGAAAACAGCATTGTCTAATAGACAAAGACCATAGTAGTAGAAGCTTCTTACAACCTCCATGGCTACCCTTCCCTTTAAGAAAGAACCTGGCTTCACTTGGCAATTGCTAAGGATTCTGCATAGAGAAACTGTCCCAATAAATAAGTGGCTGTTAAATTCAAGGAGTCAGAGCATCACACAAAAGCCCAGGGGTCATTGTTTTTTCTTGTTAAAATTATGCATTTTTCCTAACTACTTCAGGCCTTTTTGCTATTTACAAAATATACAAAATGTTCCCACTTTCCCAAAGGAAGGGCATCCTGTAGTTGGTTAAGTAGAAAGTCATGCCAGGTGGAATCAATTAGCACTAATTAACAGAATCTTTCTGTTTTTATAACCCACCCCATCAGCAGAGGTGTTTAAAGGTCTGAGAACTGTGGTGAACAGCCGTGTCACAGTTCTGGGAGGTAAATGGTCCAATTAGTGAGCAACACTTGGCTGCCTTGGTCAGGGAAGTTGCTGACCTTTCCTTCATGATGATTTTCCACCTCTCTCTGACTTTGAAAAATACACTCTCTGCTGGTCCCTTGACTTGTAGGCTTAAGGTATAATAGCTGATTCTTTTTGCAGTCTCACCCTCTTCAAGTGAAGGGGATCCAGAGATTTTGGCTTCCCCGAGCCAGGATTTTTTTCTTTTTCTTTTTTTTTTTTTTGTTCCAGAGTGTAAGTAAAGGTAAAGGAAGAGGGAGTGGTGGAGAAAATTGTCCGAAAGCTAGAAAGCAAGTAGGAATCAACTTCCGTGACATGTTATTTAAAAATGCCAGTTTTAGGGTCTGCACAAGTTCCTAGGTTGACTGTGGAAAAAAACAAATACTATAGAGTTCAAATATTTGGTATCATTTCTGGGATGCAGGGGCTTAATGACAATGATTACACATTAGTTGATAATTTAATACATTATGTGCATGTTTTATGTCAAAACAAAAATGGAAGGATCAATCATCTTTGTGTTATATAAAAAGGGCCTGACAATACAGTTTAAAGAAATTTAAAGCTAAGAATTTCCCATGATTTTATGATTGGTTCTGTTCTACCTCCTCCCCAGGAGTCAGGTCAGTGCTCTGTCTCTGTCTGGCTTTCTTCCTCAAGGTGTATATCTTTTATCTGCTAACTGGAAGAAGTGGAAACTTTTGTAAATAGGAACAAGGTATTGGGTCATTCACCTGCTTCTTATACCCTTCCACATTACATAATTATCTCGGCAGATAATGAAAGCCATGATTCTTCTTGCATAAATACATGTATACAAAGTATCTGGGAGCTCAAGGATTCCCTGAAGCTTATCCATGACCCCAGAATACGTGAGTGAGGTCTCTGAGAGTGCATAGTACATATTGTGTTCATCTGCTTCAGCTCACAATGACTGATAGGCATATGTTAGATGGGGGATTCAGAGATTTCATTATTTCCCAACTCCTCACAAACTATCAACACCCTTTTAACTCTACTAAAATCCTGGTCAGGGACTCTGGGACATCCTCTGACTGTAAATAATGACAATTCATTGCTTCAAGTTATCCATATATATATATATATATATTTATTTTTTTTTTTTCCATTCCAAATGAAGTGACTGTAGGAACATAGGTGCCAACATTCTGCCGTGACTTCTTAAATTCTGTGCCTCTGTCATCAGGCTAATAGTCATGTGATTCTGATTGGATAAAACAGAGTTCCCTACTTATTGGATTCACAGTTATAAACACCTGATCCAGGCCATTCCCTATGCTAAATATAGAGTATAGAACAGTGACCAAGAGAGATAAGACCTTCGCTTTTGAGAAAAATTACATATAGTATGATGAATGATTTAGGATTTGCCATCAGGAAATAACTATTTTATGATGTATGGACCAATGATCCATCCTTCCTAACTTTATGAATATAACTCTTAAGGAGGATTTTTTATCATGGTAGGCTCCCCAATCTGTTTTGGCCTGTCTGAAATGCTGAAGACATCATTCTAATTTTACTTATTAAGCATTCTACCAGATCTGACATAGCCCCATGTCTTGTATAAAACAGCACCCTAAAGTCATGTGCTGATTGATCAAAGATAAATCATTCATTCTACTGACATTTTCATTTGACCCAGCATCTCAGCATAATGGACAGGGTCTCAGATTTAGATACTTGTTGTAGGAATAGAAAAGTGATCAACACAATGACAAAAATAAGAAGACAAGAGAAAAATTTAGCCTCTGAATACATAGTTAAAGAAAAACAGGAAACATAGCTCAAGTCCTAGCCAGACCTATACAAAAACCTTATCTACCTCAGTTCCCATTATCACATACAACTTTCTATAAAAAATTATAGGGCATGTTCAATGCAGGGGAAAATGCATAGAAAATTGATACACCAAGCACCAGAATCAAATTCAGATATAGTACAGATTTTGGAATTATCAGACCAGGACTACGAAATAACTATGATTATTATCTTCAGGGTTCTACTGTGAAAGTGGACAACATAGAAGAGCAGCCAGGGAGAGAATCAGCATGAAGATACGTCAAAGAGAAACTTTCAAAACTGAAACGCAAAGTGACAAATCAAACAACAAAAAGGGATAGAAGAGAATATCCAACAGTGGTTCGGCAATTACAATAAATGTAACAATGGGTTTAATAAGAAAATAATAGAAAAAATACTTGAAGCAATAATGGCTGAGTTTTTTCCAGAATTAATGCCAGACACCAAACTGCATGTCTTGAAAGCTCGGAGAATACCTTGTGGGATAAATAACAAAACTCCGCACCTCTGTATGTCATATTCAATTTTAGTAATATAAAGGAAGAAAAAACCTTGAAAGAAGCTGGAGGTTGGGAGATATTTTACCTATAAAGGAAAAAGGAAATGGGTTAAATCGAACATCTTTTTGGAAACAACATAAGCAAGAAGTATGTGGAGTAAATAATTTGAAGTGTGCTGGGTATGGTGGCCCACTTCCTGTAATCCCAGTGGCTCAGGAGGCTGAGGTAGGAGGATCACAAGTTCAAAGCCAGCCTCAGAAACTTAGGTTCTAAGCAACATAGCAAGACCCTGCATCAACATAAAAAAATAATAATAAAAACTGGGCTGGGGATGTGACTTAATGGTTAAATATCCCTGGGTTCAATCCCTGGTATGGGAAAAAAAAAAGAAGTATTGACAATAAAACACTGAATTCATTAACCTAGAATTGTGTATCCAGAAGAGTTGCCTGTAAAAGTGAAATGGAAGTAAGGATTTCTCTGACAGCAAAATTTTGGGGGGGTAGGAGTGGTGAGATTCTCAACAGGAGATGGTCCCTGAAAAAAATGTAAAGAGAAGTTCTGAAGAGAGAAGAAAATGATGAAGATTAGAAGCTCAGACATACAGAAAGAAAGAAAGAGTGTTGGGCAAGGAATAAATGAAGGTAAAAGGAGACCTTTTATTATCCTTATTGTCAACTGACCTAACAGACAACAGTTGATTCAAAATACCAATAGTAACAATAAATTTGTTGACTATACTGTGGACAAGTGAATTTAATCACAGCAGTTTTATAAGTGATAGGAGGGTGGAATTGGGAATACTCCTTTATAATGGACCTGTGTTGTCAAGTGGTACAGTGTTATTCGAAAGTGGATTTGAATTAGTCATAAATGTATATTGCAAACTCTAGGGCTACCATTAAGGAAATTTCAAAAAGAAGTATAACTTAGAGGGTGAGAGAGAAGAGAAAGTGAAATAATATAAAATACTCTGAAAACCAGAAAGGACAGAAAGAAGTGGAAGACAGCAGACAAAATAAAACAACAACAACAAAATAAACAACTGGGCATTATGTAAAAAATGTAGGTTTAATGTAACTTTATTATCAATCACTTCAAATATCAGTGATGTAAATACACCAAGAAAAAGACAGATTGTCAGTGTGGACAATCTATAGACCCACCTATAAAATTCCAACCACCTATAGGTTGTCTACTAAAAATCTATTTAAATATAATGACACAAGTAGACTAAAAGTAAGGGATGGGGAAAGATATATCATGCTATCACTAATAAAAGGAAAGATAAAGTCCATTGTCAGTGGAGGCTTAGACCCGAGGAAGCAGATTCAGGATCCTGGCAGGGGGAAGAAGATGTAAGATGCAGTTGGGATAGTAGAATCCCCCATACCAAAACAAAAAAGGAAAAAGACATTCTTTATTCAGAAGCAGTAGTAGCCCTCAGCCTCTAGCTCCAGCCCCAAATATCCCCAGCCAGCTCCATTTAACTCCTGCCAGTTCCATTTAACCCCCTGAGCCATTTCCACAGAACTTTTTCATATGCAGCTCAGACAAAGAAGGCACTTTGCCATCAGTTTACATAAGTGAGAGCATGCTCACAACCAAATGTTTATGACCTTGAGTACACATGTTGAATCAGGGTGTTCATGACCTTGGCTATATAACAATGGCACAACCCACCGGAAACCTCTGTGAGGGAGCCTAGTCGTAGCCGTTTGGGCCTGTTCTATGTGTGTTAATTTTAGTCAAAACAAATATCAGAGTGAAAAGTGATCACAGAAAAAGAAAGGCATTCATTATGTATTGATAAAGGGATCAATTCTCCAAGAAGATATAACAACCTGCCTAATGACTCTCAAAATACATGAAGCAAAAATCATATGAGATTTCATGAAGAAACAGATAAATTAACTTATAGTCAGAGATTTTAACATCCCCCTATCTATAACTGACAGATCAGACATAGAAAATGAGAATGGACATAGCTGAATTGAATAGCACCACCAATTCACTCTTTATTGATCAATATTTATTGACTGATCCATCAAATTACAGAACACATTCTTTTTTTTTTACATTTATTTATTTATTTATTTATTTATTTATTTATTTATTTTTTATTTTTTTTTCCACTGGTTCTTTTTAATAATATATGACAGTATAACCCATTTTGATATAATTATACAGTAGAGAATATATCTTTTTTTCACAATGTAGATTCACACGATTCATAAATTTTACGTATACATAGGATAATACTGTCTGTCTCAGCCTACTATCTTTGCTTCCCCCACCCTCTCCCATCTCATTTTCCTCTACAACATCCATACTTCCTCCATTCTTTTCTTATCCCCCCCCCCCCCCCCCCCCCCCCCCCCCCCCTTTGTTTAGCCTCCCCCTGATCAGAGAAACCATTTGGCCTTTGGTTTTTTGGGCTTGGCTTAT
>JAJEJO010000540.1:648538-693481 GCA_020662805.1 Glaucomys volans | reverse complement strand
TGGGATAGCTGGGTCTAATGGTGATTCCATTCCAAGTTTTTTTGAGGAATCTCCACACTGCTTTCCAGAGTTGCTACACCAATTTGCAACTCCACCAGCAATGTATGAATGTGCCTTTTCCCCCACATCCATGCCAACACTTATTATGCTTGTATTCCTGATAATAGCCATTCTAATTGGAGTTTGATGAAATCTTAGGGTGATTTTAATTTGCATTTCTCTAATTACTAGAGATGATGAGCACTTTTTCATATATTTGTTGATCACCTGCATATCATCTTCTGTGAAGTGTCTGCCCAGTTCCTTAGCCCATTTATTGATTGGGTTCTTTGTACTTTTGGTGTAAAGTTTTGTAAGTTCTTTATAAATTTTGGAGATGAGTGCTCTGTCTGAAGTGTGTGTAGAAAAGATTTTTTTCCCACTCTGTAGACTCTCTTTTCACGTTATTGATTGTTTCTTTTGCTGAGAAAAAGCTTTTTAGTTTGAATCTGTCCCATTTATTGATTCTTCCTTTTATTTCTTGTGCTCTGATGTTCATGTTGAGAAAGTCTGGTCCTAAGTCAACATGAAGAAGATTTGGGCCTACTCTTTCTTCTATTTGGTGAAGAGTCTCAGGTCTAATTCCTAGATCCTTGATCCATTTTGAGTTGAGTTTTGTACAGGGTGAGAAATAGGGTTTTAATTTCATTTTATTGCATATGGATTTCCAGTTTTGTCAGCACCATTTTTTGAAGAGGCTGTCTTTTTTTTCCTCCACTGCATGTTTTTGGCACCTTTGTCTAGTATGTGATAACTGTACTTATATGGATTTGTCTCTGTGTCCTCTATTCTGTACCATTGGTCTACTTGTCTATCTTGGTGACAATACCATGCTGTTTTTATCACTATTGCTCTATAGTAGAGTTTAAGTTCTGATATTGTGATACCTCCTGCATCATTCTTCCTGCCCAGGATTGTTTTGGCTATTCTGGGTCTTTTGTGCTTCCAGATGAATTTTATGATTCCTTCTTCCATTTCTATGAGTAATGTCATTGGAATTTTTATTGGAATTGTGTTAAATTTGTATAGCACCTTTGGAAGTATGGCCATTTTGATTATATTAATTCTGCCTATCCAAAAACATGGAAGATCTTTCCTTCTTCTAAGGTCTTCCTCAATTTCTTTCTTTAATGTTCTGTAGTTTTTGTTGTAGAGGTTTTTCACCTCTTTTGCTAGATTGATTCCCAAGTATTTTATTTTATTTGAGGCTATTGTGAACTGAGTTGTTTTCCTCATTTCACTTTCGGATGATTCATCGCTTATGTAGATAAATGCATTTGATTTTTGTGTGTTTATTTTATATCCTGCTATTTTGATAAATTCATTAATTAGGTCTAAAAGTTTCCTGGCAGAGATTTTGGATCCTCTAAACATAGGATCATGTCATCAGCAAATAGTGACAGTTTGAGTTCTTCTTTTCCTATTCATATACCTTTAATTTCTGTGGCCTAATTGTTCTGGCTAGCATTTCCAACACAATGTTGAATAGAAGTGGTGATAGTGGGCATCCCTGTCTTGTTCCAGTTTTTAAAGGGAGTGCTTTCAGTTTTTCTCCATTCAGAATGATGTTGGCAGTGAGCTTAGCATAAATAGCCTTTACAATGTTGAGGTATGTTCCTACCATCCCTATTTTTTTCTAGCGTTTTGAGCATGAGGGGGTGTTGTATTTTGTCAAATGCTTTCTCAGCATCTATCAATATAATCAAATGATTCTGAACCTTAAGTCTATGGATGTGATGAATTACATTTATTGATTTCTGTACATTGAACCAATCTTGCATCCCTGGGATAAACCCCACTTGATCATGGTGCACTATCTTTTAAATATGTTTTTGTATGCAATTTGCCAGAATTTTGTTAAAAATTTTTGCATCTGTGTTCATCAGGGATATTGGCCTAAAGTTTTCTTTTCTAGATGTGTCTTTGTCTGGTTTTGGTATCAGAGTGATACTAGCTTCATAGAATGAATTTGGAAGGGTTCCCTCCTTTTCTATTTCATGAAATACTTTCAGGAGTATTGGTATAAATTCTCTTTGAAGGTCTTGTAGAATTCCACTGAGAATTCATCTGGTCCTAGGCTTTTCTTTGTTGGTAGATTTTTAATGACTTCTATTTCATTACTAGAAATTGTTCTGTTTAAATTGTGTATGTCTTCCTGGTTCAGTTTGGGAGGATCATATGTCTCTAGAAATTTGTCAGTGTCTTCAGGATTTTCTATTTTATTGGAGTATAGATTTTCAAAGTAGCTTCTAATTATGTTTTGTATTTCAATGGTGTCTGTTGTGATATTTCCTTTTTCATCACAAATTTTAGGAATTTGAATTTTCTCTCTCCTTCTCTTTGTGAGTATGGCTAAGGGTTTATCTATTTTGTTTACTTTTTCAAAGAACCAACTTTTTGTTTTGTCAATTTTTTGAATTGTTTCTTTTGCTTCAATTTCATAGTGCTGTATCTCTTGATTTGCCAACACATTTGGAGTCAGTGCAGCCATCTTGGATTATCTGCGAAGTGGAAAGTGTCATTAGATGGGGCAAATCCCATACTGAGATGCCTGCTGGAGACTGGAAGCTCATTGTCAGGTAGCTTTCATGCTTCAGGCTACTAAAGACTAGGAGGTTTGAATAGTATATGACTGTTATAGTGTAGATTTTTTTTCTCCTTTGTGAAAGCTTTTAAATTTTTATTTCTTTACTTTTCTTGCTCTCTATTTTCCTTTTGCTTACCTATTTCCTCAAGGACTTTTTCTCATTTTTCTCATGCTAACAACCAACTTCTTTTGACTACACTTTCACTATTCCTATGATCTAGAACTTCTTCATACTTTTTTCTTACACTATTAACGGTTACATCCTATACCCCTCCCCATCCTCTTTGTCCTCCATTATAAACTGCAGTCTGCATTGCAAATCTGTTTGCTATACTGTAGATAATAATTGAACTCATCCTTTCTGTTTATTATGACAACATTGTAACAAAAAGACTACTGTAACAATAGTCTTCAGAGGGGATTTGGTTTACAGCTGCATATTGTCTGTACTGGGTGTTGTAAATATTGATGCCCCCCCCTTAAAGAAGAGGTTTCAGAAAACTATAGGGTCACAATAAACCTATAGGGCAGAAACTACAATACCCTAGATCTGCATTGCTACAGGGGAAGATACATGAACAACAAGAAAAAACAATGTAGGAAAGTGTTCCAAACAAGCCAAAATTCTACACAAATAGAATCCAGTGACAGCATAGTAGAAGAAATTCCAGAAGAGGAGTTCAGAATATATATGATTAAAATTATCAGAGAAGCAATAGATGAGTTAAGAGAGCAAATGCAGGCAATGATTGACCATTCCAATAAGCAGCTGATAGAGCAACTAGAGGAAACAAAAGAACACCTCAACAAAGAGGTAGGGATTCTGAAAAAGAACCAAACAGAAATCCTTGTAATGAAGGAAACAAAAAAACAAATAAAAAACTCAATGGAAAGCATCATCAACAGACTAGATCACTTGGAAGACAGAACCTCAGACAATGAAGACAAAATATTGAATCTTGAAAATAAAGTTGCCCAAACAGAGAAGATAGTAAGAAATCATGAACGGAACCAACAAGAACTATGGGATATCATGAAAAGACCAAATTTAAGAATTGTTTGGATTGAGGAAGGCACAGAGATATAAACCAAAGGAATGAATAACCTCTTCAGTGAAATAATATCACAAAATTTCCCAAACCTGAAGAATGAAATGGAAATTCAACTACAGGAGGCTTACAGAACACCAAAGGCACAAAATTACAGCAGATCCACACCAAGACACATTATAATGAAAATTTCTAATGTACAAAATAAAGATAGGATTTTAAAGGCTGTGAGAGAAAAGAAGCAGATTACCTATAGGGGGAAACCAATACAGATATCAGCAGATTTCTCAGCCCAGACCCTAAAAGCTAGAAGGGCCTGGAACAACATACTTCAAGCTTTGAAAGAACATAGCTGCCAACCAAGAATCCCATATCCAGCAAAGCTAACCTTCAGATTTTAAGACAAAATAAAATCCTTCCATGACAAACAAAAGTTAAAGGAAGTTACACATAGAAAGCCTGCTCTACAGAACATTCTCAGTCAGTTATTCTATGAGGAAGAAACGAGCTACAATGTAAGTCATCAAAGGGAGGAACTATCCTAAAAGAAAAGCAATTGAAGGACCAAGTCAAATTAAATACTGAAAATAAGCCAAAATGACTGGGAATACAAATCATATCTCAATAATAACCCTGAATGTTAATGGCCTAAACTCTTTAATCAAAAGACATAGACTGGCAGATTGGATTAAAAAGAAAGACCCAACAATATGTTGCCTTCAAGAGACTCATCTCATAGAAAAGGACATCCACAGACTAAAGGCAAAAGGATGGGAGAAAACCTACCACCCACACAGACTCAGTAAAAAAGTGGGGGTTTCCATCCTTATATCAGATAAAGTGGACTTCAAGCTGAAGTTAGTCAGAGGGGATAAAAAGGACATTTCATACTGCTTAAGGGAACCATAAATCAAGAAGACATAATGATCATAAATATTTATGCCCCAAACAATGGTCCATCCATGTACATCAAACAAATCCTTCTCAATTACAGAAATCAAACAGACCACAACACAATAATTCTGGATGACTTTAACACACCACTGTCACTACTGGAATGATCTACCAAACAAAAACTAAACAAAGAAACCATAGAACTCATTAACACAATCAATAACTTAGACTTAACAGACATATATAGAATATTCCATTCATCAACGAGCAAATACACTTTCTTCTCAGCAGCACTTGGGTCCTTCTCTAAAATAGACCATATGTTATGCCACAAAGCAGCCCTTAGTAAATGCAAAAAAGTAGAGATACTACCTTGTATTCTATAGGATCATAATGGAATGAAATTAGAAATCAATGACAAAATAAAAAAACAGAAACTACTCCAATACCTGGAGACTAAATAATGTGCTATTGAGTGAAGCATGGATAAGAGAAAACATCAGGAAGGAGATAAAAAAATTCTTAGGGGTAAATGAGAATGATGATACAACATATCAAAATCTCTGGGACACTATGAAAGCAGTACTAAGAGGAAAATTCATTGCATTGAGTGCATTCAAGAAAAGAATAAAAAGTCAACAACTCAATGACCTACCGTTACATCTCAAAACCCTAGAAAAAGAAGAACAGAATGACCTCAAAAGTAGTAGAAGAACAGGAAATAATTAAAATCAGATCTGAAATCAATGAAATTGAAACAAAAGAAACAGAACACATTCTTTTGAAGCTCATGTGGAACACTCACCATTGTATACCACATTATGGCTCATAAAACACACCTAAATGAATTTAAAAGAATAGAATTCAAGGTTACAAATTGGAAACCAATATCAAAAAGATTCCTGAAAAAAATCTCACAATCTTAAAAGATTAAAAAATAGCACCTCTAAATACAATTGTTCCAAAAAATTCTGAAGAGAAATTTAAAAATGTTATTAAATTAAAATGGAAGTACAAATTATCAAAATTTTGGGGATGCAGGGAAAGCAATGCTGAGAGGGAAATTTTTGCAATGGCTAGATATATTAGAAAAGAAAACAGGACAGATGTCAGGCTCAGCCCAGTGCAGATGGTAAGAGTTCCCCACCTGAGAATTTGACCCAGAGAGCTCCTGTGGGACCTCCACCAGGGTGGCCGGCACAGCCTAGAGGCGAGAGTCTTCAGCGTGGGAAGCGGGCTCAGAGGAGAGGACACTTGGGTCATTCTCTCCGGGGGGCCCAGCTCAGAGGCTTGTGTTCAGCTCAGCCAAGTCCTGCAAGAGTTCCAGGTCCGGGAGGCCAACCCAGCGACAGTCATCAGGCGCAGCCCAGCGCAGACGGGTGAGAGTTCCCCACCTGGGACATTGGCCCAGAGTGCTCCTGTGGGACCTTAGAGGGGCTGGCCAGCACAGTGTAGAAGCAGGAGACTTCAGTGTGGGGAAGCAGGCACAAAGTGCACACTTGAGGCTCCCATGCTGGGAGGCCGAGACCAGAGGCCAAGTCTTACTCCAGCCTGGCCCCAATCTGCAGTCTAGTGCTACTGAAGACTAGGAGGTGAGATATTGGAAATCTGCAGGGATGCCACTTGTTTTAAGGGGGGAAGTTGCTATGCCTCAGATTCTCATGGATAGAAGGGAAGATACATGAACAACATGAGAAGACAGGGGAAGAAAGTGTCTCAAACAAACCTAGATATTGCATCAACAGAATCCAGTGATAACATGGCAGAAGAAATGTCAGAAAGGGAGTTCAGAATGTACATAATTGAAATGATCAGGGAAGCAAACGATGAGATTAGAGAGAAAATGCAGGAAATGAATAATCATATCAATCAACAGTTAAAAGAACAGATGGAGAAAACGGAAGATCATTTCAATGAAGAGATAGAGATGTTGAAAAAAACAAACAAACAGAAATTCTTGAAATGAAGGAAACAATAAACCAAATTAAAAACTCAATAGACAGCATAAGCAGCAGGTTAGATCACCTGGAGGATAGAACAACAGACATTGAAGACAAAATATTTAATCTTGAAAACAAAGTTGACCAATCAGAGTAGATGGTAAGAATTCATGAGCAAAGCCTACAAGAATTATGTGATATCATGAAAAGACCAAATCTGAGAATTATTGGAATTGAGGAAGGCACAGAGATACAAATCAAAGGAATGAATAATGAAATAATGTCAGAAAACTTCCCACATCTGAAGAATGAAATGGAAAATCAAAAACAAGAGGCTTACAGGACACCAAATGTACAAAACTACAACAGATCAACACCAAGTCACATTATAATGAAAGCACCTAACATACAAAATAAAGATAGAATTTTAAAGGCTGTGAGAGAAAAAAAATCAGATTATATTCAGGGGGAAACCAATATGGTTATCTGCAGATTTCTCAACACAGACCCTAAAAGCAAGAAGGCCCTGAAATAATGTATTCCAAGCCCTGAAAGAAAATGGATGCCAATCAAGAATCTTATACCCAGCAAAACTCACCTTCAGATTTGAAGATGAAATAAAATCCTTCCATGATAAACAAAGCTAAAAGAATTTACAAATAGAAAGCCAGCATACAGAACATTCTCAGCAAAATATTCCATGAGGAAGAAATGAAGAACAACAATGTAAACCAACATAGGGAGGAACTACCCTAAAGGAATAGCCAAATAAAGGAGAAACCAAGTCAAGTTAAAAACCAAAAATAAGCCATAATGACTGGGAATACAAATCATATCTCAATAATAACCCTGAATGTTAATGGCCTGAACTCATCAATCAAAAGACAGAGACTGGCAGATTGGATTAAAAACAAAGACCCAACAATATGCTGCCTCCAAGAGATGCATCTCATCGAAAAAGATAACCACAGATTAAAGGTGAAAGGACGGGGAAAAGCATACCCAACACACAGACTCAGTAAAAAAGCAGGGATTTCCATCCTCATATCAGAGAAGGTGGGCTTCAAGCCAAAATTAGTTAGACGGGATAAAGAAGGACATTTCACTCTCCTTAAGGGAAGCATAAATCAGCAAGACATAACAATCATAAATATTTATGCCCCAAACAATGGCATATTCATGTATGTCAATCAAATTCTTCTCAACTCCAGGAACCAAATAGACCACAACACAATAATACTGGGTGACTTTAACGCACCCCTCTCACCATTGGACAGATCTTCTAAGCAAAAACTAAACAAAGAAACCATAGAACTCAATAACACAATAGCTAATTTAGACTTAACAGACATATATAGAATATTCCATCCATCAAGAAGTGAATACATTTTCTTCTCAGCAGCTCATAGATCCTTCTCTAAAATAGACCATATGTTATGCCACAAAGCTACTCTTAGCAAGTACAAAAAGACAGAGATACTACCTTGAATTATATCAGATCATAATGGAATGAAATTAGAAATCGATGATAAAATAAAAAACAGAAACTACTCCAACACCTGGAGATTAAATAATATGCTGTTGAATGGTGCATGGATAACAGAAGACATTGGGGGGAAATAAAAAAAATTCTTAGCGATCAACAAGAACAATGATACAACCTATCAAAATCTCTGGGGTAATATGAAAGCAGTGTTAAGTGGAAAATTCATTGCATGGAGCACATTCAATAAAAGAATGAAAAGTGAACAAATAAATGACCTCCCACTACAGCTCAAAGCCCTAGAAAAAGAAGAACAGATCATCACCAAAAGTAGTAAAAGACAGGAAATAATTAATATCAGAGGGGAAATCAATGAAATTGAAACAAAATAAACAATTCAAAAAATGACAAAACAAAAAGCTGGTTCTTTGAAAAAATAAACAAAATTGATAAACCCTTAGCCACACTAATGAAGAGAAGGAGAGAGAAAACTCAAATTGCTAAAATTCGTGATGAAAATGGAAATATCACAACAGACACTAATGAAATACAAAACATAATTAGAAACTACTTTGAAAATTTATACTCCAACAAAATAGAAAATCTCAAAGACATCAGTAGGTTCCTAGAGGCATATGACCCACCCAAACTGAATCTGGAGGACATACATAACTTAAATCAATTTCAAGCAATGAAATACAGGAGTCATCAGGAGCCTACCTACCAAGAAAAGTCCAGGACCAGATGGATTCACAGCTGAGTTCTACAAGACCTTCAAAGAAGAGCTCATTCCAATACTCTTCAAGTATTCCATGAAATAGAAGAGGAGGGAACACTCCCAGACTCATTCTATGAATCTAATATCACCCTGATAGCAAAACCAGAGAAGGACACATCGAGGAAAGAAAATTTCAGACCAATATCCCTAATGAACATAGATGCAAAAATTCTTAACAAAATTTTAGCAAATCCTATACAAAAGCATATTAAAAAGATAGTGCACCATGATCAAGTGGGTTTTATCCTGGGGATGCAAGGGTGGTTCAACATCCAGAAATCAATAAATGTAATTCACCACATCAACAGACTTATAGTCAAGAACCACATGATTATTTCAATAGATACAGAAAAAGCATTTGATAAAATGCAGCACTCCTTCATGCTCAAAACACTAGGAAAAAAAAGGGATAGTAGGAACATTCCTTAACATTGTAAAAGCTGTCTATGCTAAGCCCACAGCTAACATCATTCTAAATGGAGAAAAATTGAAAGCATTCCCCCTGAGAACTGGAACAAGGCAGGGATGCCCTCTTTCTCTACTTCTATTCAACATCGTCCCTGAAACTCTAGTCAGAACAATTAGACCAAAGAAATTAGAGGGATACGAATAGAAAAAGAAGAGCTCAAATTATTACCATTTGCTGATGACATGATTCTCTATTTAGAAGAGCCTAAAAATTCCACCATTAAACTTCTGGAACTCATAAATGAATTCAGTAAAGCAGCAGGATACGAAATGAATGCTCATAAATCTAATGCATTTTTATTCATAAGTGATGCATCCTTTGAGAGAGAAATGAGGAAAACTACTACATTCACAATAGTCTCCACAAAAAATAAAATACTTGGGAATCAATCTAACAAAAGAGGTGAAAGACCTCTACAATGAGAATTACAGAACACTAAAGAAAGAAATGAAAGAAAATCTGAGAAGATGGAAAGATCTCCCATGTTCTGGGATAGGCAGAATTAATATTGTCAAAATGGCCTTACTACCAAAAGCACTATACAAATTCAATGCAATTCCAATTAAAATCCCAATGACAGACCTCATAGAAATAGAGCAAGCAATCATGAAATTCATTTGGAGGAATAAGAGACACAGAGTAACTAAAGCAATTCTTAGCAAGAAGAGTGAAGCAGGGGGTATCACAATACCAGACCTTCAACTATATTACAGAGCAATAGTAACAAAAACAGCATGGTATTGGCACCAAAATAGACAGGTAGATCAATGGTACAGAATAGAGGACATAGAGAGTAACCCACATTAATACATGTATCTCATACTTGACAAAGAAGCCAAAAACATACAATGGAGAAAAGATAGCCTCTTCAACAAATGGTGCTGTGAAAACTGGAAATCCATATGCATCAACATGGAACTAAACCCATATCTCTCACCCTGTACAAAACTCAACTCAAAAATGGATCAAGGACCTATGAATTAGATCAGAGATCCTGCACCTAATAGAAGAGAAAATAGGTCCAAATCTCCATCATGTTGGCCTAGGACCAGATTTCCTTAACATGACTCCCAAGGTGCAAGAAATAAAAGCAGGAATCAATGACTGGGATAGAATCAAACTAAAAAGCTTTTTCTCAGCAAAGGAAACAATCAGCAATGTGAAGAGAGAACCTTCAGAGTGGAAGAAAATCTTTGCCACATACACTTCAGATAGAGCACTAATCTCCAGAATCTACAAAGCACTAAAAAATCTTTACACTAATACTAATAACCCAATCAGTAAATGGACCAAGGACAAAATGAACACTTTACGGAAGAAGATCTACAATCAACAGATATATGAAAAAATGTTCAACATCCCTAGTAATAAGAGGAATGCAAATCAAAACCACCTTAAGATTTCATCTCACCTCAATTAGAATGTCTTTTATTAAGAATACGTTACAACAAGTGTTGGTGAGGATGTGGGGAAAAAGGTACACTCATACATTGCTGATGGGATTGCAAGTTGGTGCAGCCACTCTGGAAAGCAGTGTGGAGATTCCTTAAAAAACTTGGAATGGATCCACCATTTGACCCAGCTATCCCACTCCTTGGCCTATACCCAAAGGACTTAAAATCATATTACTACAGTGATGCAGCTATATCAATATTCATAGCTGCCCAATTCACAATAGCTAGATTGTGGAACCAACCTAGATACCCTTCAATAGATGAATGGATAAAGAAACTGTGGTATATATACACAATGGAATATTGCTCAGCCATAAAGAGGGATAAAATTATGGCATTTGCAGGTGAATGGATAATGTTGGAGACTGTCATGTTAAGTGAGATTAGCCAATCCCCAAAATCTAACGGTTGAATGATCTCTCTGATAAGTGAATGATGATGCATAATGCGGGGTGGAAGGGAGGCAAGAATGGAGGAAGGATAGATTGAATGGAGGGAAGTGAGGGGTGGGGTCCAGGTGGGGTTAAGAATAATAACAGAATGAGACAGACATTGCCCCGTGTAGATGTGTGAATGCACAGATGGTGTGACTCTACTTTGTGTACAACCAGAGAAACGACAGCTGTACTCTGTGTACAATGAATCAAAAAAAAAAAAAAAAAAAAGTCTAACATTTTACTCAGTGATGAGAAACAAAATGATTCCCCCCTAAGACTGGGAACAAGATCAAAACTTTTTGCAACTGGTACCCAGCATTGCACGGAAATCTTATCTAATATAATATGAGAAGACATGGAAATGAAGATATACAGATTCAGAAGGAAGAACTAAAACTGACTGCTGAGAGCCATCTATGGACCATGTGTGTGTGAGTTGAGGGATGTTTGAGCCACATTCAGGGAAGTTGCTGTCTTGAAAACTCCCAGGCGAAAATCCTCTGGTGTGAGACCATCCACCTCATGCTGGCACTCTCACCTGCTCACCACTCAATTTTTAAGCACAGCCTCCCTGAGATGGGTGTAGCTTGCAAAATGCCAATCAACCTGTTTAGGGCAAGACCCCTGCCACACCAGGAAACAAGCAGGAACAAAACTCCTCCCACTGAAACCTTATCCCTGCCTTTGATGCACTCCCCCTTAAATAAAGAATTGGGGCCTTTTTCAGATGTTCAGTTCCAGTTCCTATCAGGACTGGAAGACCCAACAGGAACTCCATTTTTTAAAAATCCATTCTTTGGTTTTGTCTTTAATCTTATTGATTATTTCAGACTTTTTATTTTCTCAGGCAGCTCATACCTCCTGAGCAGAAACCTGCTGTCAGGGTGCTGGCTACTCTGCCATCCCTGACTTTGTTGACTAATGACTGAGACCAGGACTTTGAAAAGCAGATAAAATGATAAAAGAAAAAATAAAGTTTGCTAACATGTGCATAGCACAATAAAATTACCAATCCCACATAAAATATTAAAAAAACACACACAGGCACTCATACACAAAGCAGCAACAAAATGCTTTCAACCAACTAAATTTTATTCTATTTCTCTGTAGATCAACAATGTTTTTCTGGAAAAAAAATAGCCAAGGAGATACCTTTGAATTTTCCTTAAAAATAATAGGAATGGCTGGGCATGGTGGCCCATGCTTATCATCCCAGCAGTTTGTGAACTGAGGCAGGAGGATCACAAGTTCAAAGTTAGCCTCAGAAACTTAGCAAGGATCTAAGCAACTTTGAGAGACACTGTCTCAAAATGACAAAATATTAACAAGGGCTGAGGATGTGCCTCTGTGTTTAATCCCCAGTATTCCTCCCACCCCCAGTAACAGGAATGCTACTATGGTGTATACATGAGCATGTGTTCACACCTGTGTGGTTCCTTACCTTTAAATAAATGGAGACTGTTGTCATATTAGGAGAGGTAAATATTTGGGAATGGACTCTTTCTTCAAGTCCTAATATTTATAAAATGCTTAAAAATGATAATTTTGGCATTATGTTTGTGCCAAATTTTGACTTTTTTTCTCATTTGAATATCTTTGTTTTTGGATTTTTAAACATTTTATTTTTACAGACTGCGTTTTGATTCATTGTACACAAATGGGGTACGACTTTTCATTTCTATGGTTGTGCATGATATAGATTCACACCATTCGTGTAATCATGCATGTACATAGGGTAATGATGTCTGTCTCATTCCACTGTCTTTCCCTGCCCCCTGCCCCATTTACCTCTACGCACTCCAAAGTTACTCCACTATCAAATTTTAACTTTTTAAATGGAACAATAGAAACAAATTTGAGTCTGTTTAAGCAAGAAAAGCAAGTTTATTGGGGCCATTAAAACACATTGAGGTACAACAACAAACTCAGGAATAGAATCTAAGGTATAATTGAGGAAACAATCACCTCAATAGTACCATTGTCTTACCTGGTTTTGGCTTTATTCTTTGTGTTCTGTGGACCTCTTTTGAATATATTCAGTTCATGTGTGAACATAGTGATTCTTCCATTCTTAGTTCCTGAATATTCATATTACTGGTTTAGTCACATGCAGAAACCAATTAACTACTTTATGAATTTCAAATATCAGAAAAAATAGAAATGCCCACTATACACAAGAGTAGTATTCAACATCATTATTCATGGAGAAAATGCAATTAGATACCACTTCATACCCACTAAAATGACTGAAATTATACTATGAAGGCTGATAATAATTGGTGTTGATGAAGATGTGCAGCAATCTTAACTAGAATATAATGCTAGTGAGAATAGAAAATGAATCTGGAAAACTGATGAGCTCCTTTGGTCAGCAGGCAGTTTCCTATAAACTTAACAATTTTAAAGCTAGTTAGCCTATGCCTGCATAAAGATTTACTTAAGAATGTTCATAGCACCTTTTTTTTTTTGCTGCATAGGAATCTGAAACTGAAATATCTAGATGGTCATGGATGGGGAAGAATGAAACATGGCTTATTTGCTGCATGGAATGTTGCTCAGCAATGTAGAAGAATAACTACTAATACTTATAGCAACATTGACAAATCTTGGAAATATATTCAATGGGAGAAATTAGACATAAAAGAATCTCAATTGAATTTTTAGAAAGTCCTAGAATAAGCAAAGTTAATTCATCATGATAAAAATGTTGGTGGACCGGGCACCATGTTGCTCACCTGTATTCCCAGCAGTTTGGGAGGCTGAGACAGGAGGAGAGCAAGTTCAAAGCCAGCTTCAGCAACTTAGCAAGGCCCTGAGCAAACTTAGCAGGACCCTGCCTCAAAATAAAAAATAAAAAGTACCAGGGATGTGGCTCAGTGGTTAAGCACCCCTGGTGCCCATATGTATGTATATATAAAAATTGTTTGTGGATGGTGGGGGGTTGACTGAATGAATACTGGAGGAATGATCTAAAGTCATGGAAATGTTTTATATACGGACTGTATCTTAGTTGCCAGAGAACACATTTGTTCAACTCATCAAACAATATGCTCTAGAGCTATGCATTTTATTGTCTGCAAATTATATTCCAATAAATGAAAATAAACAGCCCAATAATTAAACCTTATTAAATTGCTTATTTTCAACCACTTTTAGTTAAGAAAATAGCAGAATAGCAGTTTGTATGGTCCAATCTACTAATAATGTTTGTCCCAAAGAAAGATATGAAATGAACTTGGAGATTTTTCTTTAACTGCTACCAAGAAGTTGGGAGGAGGAAGAGGTTACTTGAGGAAACAACGAAGTTGCTGTGGGCATCAGGTCCTGGGAAATCATTGTGTGAAAGCAGGGGTGATGCTACTGTGCCTTTCTTAAGGGTAGATGCACATGAGTGTGCATGCATGCACGTTTAACAAACATACATCTTTATATGAACACAAAGTATGTATGTGTGCATTGACTGTTTATGAATGAACTTCTAACATGTCAGGGCTCCATACACCCATTGAATACAGAGGACAATAATTCAGCCTTTCCAAAGGAAAAGGGTTTATTGTAGTCAGATTTTTGCATCACTGTGATCAAAATATCTGACGAGAACAACTTAGAGGAGAAAAAGTTTATTTTGGCTCATGGTATCAGAAATTCAGTTCATGGTGGGCTGAGTTCATTGCTTGGGACCAAGGTGAGTCAGCATATAATAGTGGAAGGGTCCAGTGGAGGAGTACTCCTCAGTTCATTCATGGTAGGGTCATGAAGCAGGGTGGGGAGGGGCCACAAGGAAGATGCATCCTTCCAGGGTACATCCTCAGTGACCCACCTCCTCCAGCCATGCCTTACCTGTCTACAGTTACTACCCCATCCATTCAAACTAGGATAGACTGATTAGGTTACAGCTTCCAAGATTCAATCATGTTAGCCTCAAACATTCTTGCATTAACAGAGGAGCTTTTGGGGGACACCTCATATCAAACCATAGCAGGGTGGTTGAGCTTCATAATTGAAGCTGGGCAATGTGTCTGAGCTAATTGCATTTATTTGCATTATCATTTGCTCAGCCATTGTATGGCACTCTTCTGAACACCTGGTTCTGTTTGCTCCATGTAAAAATGGTTTTCATTCTGAAAAATCACAAAACTCACTTTTGCTCAAAATAGAGTTTTCTAGTGGCTGAGATTTATTTTAATGCAGAGAAGCTGGAATCAATTTATTATGAGTTTTCAGTAAATCCTTCTCAGATTGCCAGGGATCCTGCTGTTTGAATGCACATGTGGAAAAATATTGAGAGTACGTTGTGGAGATGCATTGGATTATTGGGAAACTGAAAATAGTAAATAGTTAATTGAGTAGAAAATAGGTTTGGCAAGGTTTTATGAACTGGGTGGAAAAGTTTAAAGACTAAATTCTGGAACCATTCATAAGAGAATTTGTATCGTTCAAACAATTCAATGGTCTGTGAGTGCTGTGGGTCAGTTGTGATGCTGACCATGGCCTGGGAAGATATTCTGAGTTCATGTGCTGAGATGACCACTGTGGATTTGCCATAGACAGACCCTCCTACTCCTTGGACCACCACCCAGTTTATGGCTAAGTGAAAAGCACACCCCAGATAGCATATCCTGATAGTGCTACGTCAGTTGCATAATTCTATTTGGGGTGTCTGCCAACTGTGAAGAGGTCTGGGCAATACAGAGATTCCCATTCTGGAAGACTGTTGAATCTTTTATTGCTTCCGATAAATTTGGTTTAAAAGTCCTGCTGGAGATTCCTAATATAAAGTGGAAAACTAAATATAAACAATGAAACAATAAAAAACTAAAAAGAAATACAACTGAAAACCAGTTTTTCATAGTAACAATGACAATAACAATAGCAATTATACAGCAATTACAAAGGTCCAGGGGACATTCTAAGCACTTTAAATATACAAAATAATTTATACGTATTTATAATTGATATAATTCTATTTAAATTATAATTTAAATATCCTTATAATTTATATAAATATACATATACTTTATTTTAAATATGCATATACTTATAATTAATATAAATTAGCAATTTATTATTATTAAATATAATTAGTATGAATTAATTATAAATATAAAGGTGAGATTAGTACTAATATTATCCTTGGTTTGTAGAGTATAGAACTGAGTCACAGATACTTTAAATGACTTCTTCAAGACAGCACAACAAATAAGTAGTATTAATTTACATATGCTATAAATAGTACAAAATATAGTTTGGATAAAGATTGTTCCCTTGTTCTCTCACTAATTATTCTATTGCTATTTAAGCCTATCTCTAAAAATGTTTTGATTTTCACATATTAGTACTAATTGAAATAAATATGAATGTGCATAGTTACATAAATGCAAATGGACATGCACACACTTACACATACACATGTTCACACTTGAACATAATTTCTTAGATTGCAGAGTTTTGGAGGAGAGAGAGCAATCATTGTGGAGTCAGCATTGAAGTGTGATCTTTGTTCTACCTTCCCTGCCTCAGAGACTTTGGGCATGTCACTTAAACTCTTTACACCTCAGTGTTTCCCATATGTTTCAAGGATAACATTTTCCTTGAAAGATTAAGGAATAGTAGCAGGAACTACATAGGCATTAAAAACCTGGCACTTTTTATTATTTTGTTAATAATATTTTATTAATGATTTTTTTTTTGATACTGAGGATGGGGCCTTTAACCACTCAGCCACATTCCCAGCTCTTCTTAATATTTTATTTATTTTGAGACAGGGTCTCTCTAGAAAGTTGCTTAGGGCCTTGCTAAGCTGCTGAGTCTGGCTTTGAACTTGTGATCCTCTTGCCTCAGCCTCCAGAGGGGCTGGAATTACAGGCGTGCTTTGTTTGGTAATGAAGGGATGTTCTTTTCTAGTCATGGCTTATTGGACTTATTCTGCTTTTCTGCCCCAATTATTCTTTGTATGACTTTGTCCTTACACTACGAGGCTACCAGACATATTTGTAGCTATCTCTCATATCTCAGAATTTGATATCCTCTTCATTTTTCTGTTGCTACCTCTTTAAAAGTCACTTTTGAGGAGTGAGGAAAAAATAAAATTGATTCAGTACAAAAATTTTTTGATGCAATACAATTCTCCTTAAATCCTTCCAACCTGACCCACATTGTCCCCAGAATCTGGCTGCTCAGTGGTGGGGGTGTGTTAATCAGCTTTTTATTGCTGTGACAAAAAACTCAGAAAAACAACTTAAAATAGGAGAAAAACTTTGGCTCAGAGTTTTAGTTTATGGTCAGCTGCTCCATTGCCTTGAAGCCTGTAGTGAAGCAGAAATATCATGGCAGAAGGTAGAAACAGATAAAAGTTTACCTTGTGAACCCAGGAAACTGAAAAAAGAGAGAAAGGGGCTGGGGACAAGACACAGTTCCCAAGGGAACTTCACCAAGGACCACTCTCTCCAACTAAGTTTCACCTCCAACTGTTTCCACCACCACCCACAAATGTCATCTAACTATTAATCCACAGATGCATTAATCCATTGATGCAGTCAGGCACCTCATGATCTAATCACATCGCAAAAGCCTCACCTGAAAATATTGCTGAATTTGGGAGTAAGACTTTTTTTTTTTAATTTTCTAGAAAATCTTTATTGCTTTTTGAAAAGCAAAACTTTAAAACTTCAAAACTGATATAATTCAATATAATTCAAATTAATTTGATATAAGGATTAACATTTTTTTCAGTATGGGGATTGAACCCAGGGACCCCCACATGCTGGGCAAGTGCTCCATCACGGAAGCACCCCAACCCCGTACTCATATTGTTTTTATCTATCTATCTATCTATCTATCTATCTATCTATCTATCTACCTATCTATCTATCTATCATCTATCTATCTATCTATTTTTTAATTTTTATTCACACAGTTCATATAATCTTACATATACATAGGGTAATGCTGTCTGTCTCAGTCTACTATTTTTCCTTCCCCCATCCCCTCCCGTCCCATTTTCCTCCACATCATCCATACTTCCTCCATTCTTTCCTATCCCCATAACAATCCCCCCCCCCCCCCCCCCATTATGTATCAGCATCCACTGATCAGAGAAAACATTCGGTCTTTGGTTTTTTGAAGCCTTGGGTGAACATTGCAGATCCAAACTACAACAGGCAACTGTGGGGAATGACACAGTGAGAACCAGGTCAACCTCAAAACAAAAAAGCTCAATGAAACTTAAGCTTGAATATCTGACATTTTTAGTTTCAGTACTGAATTCCACAGTTCCTGGGTCCTCTCTTGGGAATTAGGCACAATTTTTTTTTAGATATTTCAAGTTGAGGTACTATCACTAAATAATAAGGCAAAGCAAAACTAGACGAAAAGTCTTCATTTTCACTCATTGTTTTGAGTAAATGCATTGGAATTTACAAATTAGGGAATGATATTTGATTTTCGGTTACTGTTTTTATGCAATGTTCTGATAATTCTATAATTGGAATATGTCTGTGACCTTGAACAAGATTTGTCTGTAATCCTGAAATACCAAATGCCTCTGGGCATTTCAGAAACACGTCTCCTACTCACATTTTTAGTCTATGCTTATAAGTATCTCTATAGCATAAATCTTGAAAATTGAAAATAAGTTAGGCAAAAAATATCTTAAAGGTCTTTCATAATTGACTCCTTACTGAGTTAATGTTTTTCTCCCTGGATTTCTAGGTCTTGTTTGTAATCTTATATTCAGTTCTTAATTATGGTCTGCCAATGCCAGAACAATTTATCCATTTATCTTTCCTTCTATCTGTCTGTCTATCCATCCATGTCTCCATCCATCCATCCATCCATCCATCCATCCATCCATCCATCTGCCTATCATCATCAATCTGCCATCTCCCTATTTTATCTACTACTGTGTAGCTGTCAGTGAAGGATAGAGACAATGCTTCCTCTTCTTTTAGGCATCAGATACCAGCACCATGTTTCTTAAAGAGTGGAACTTTAATTTTTTTTGTTCCTCTGAATAGAAATAAACAAAGACAAATGGATAAATGGACCTCTGTGAGGTTCAGTCCATCTTGTAACATATGACCATGTCTGTTTCATTGCAGTTTCACCATGAGATTTTTTTCAGATTCAGGAGGTTTCACTGATTTAATGGATGAGAATTGGATCTAAATGAAATTTTCATTTGTATTTCTCCTCTTATATTTGTTGAGTACTTTTGACATCTTAGGAATATCTTTTCCTCTATGCAGATTTGTTAATTACTAATCTATATAGAAGGAGAAACTAAGAAATTGAGCAGAGAGCTGCTAAATTTTACTAGAGCTTTTGAAAATCTCATGATTCTAAGAAGATGAAATTAGATTTTAGTACTGACTCGGAAAGAAGTGCCTTGGTACATAGCTGAAACTCTTAGAATCCCTGGAGGGCTTTGCCTTCCTAGTGTGGATAAAACAGAGGTAGCCTTTAGAAATCCGAAAACTAACATCAAACCAAGGCAGTCCCCTATAGGATCAAGGCTCTCTGCCTTGACATTGGTTGCCACCTAGGAATTTAAAGAATGCTCTTTGGAGGAAGATAACATTCTTCAGAGCCAGTACAATAATTTAGTTGGGAAACAGAGAATATCACATCCTTTATTGTCATCTAGTAGCCAGTGAGCACGATTGTATTTTTCATACACAATGTCTGGTATTTCCAAAAAAGTGTACAGACAGGACCATAATGAAGATCTGCAAACCCAATGGTGATTCAAATGTGACATGAGATAAAGATTTCAAAATAACTGAATTATATGTAAGAAGTATAGTATAAAAATGGGGAGTTTATTTAGATATCTGAAGTCTGTAAAAGAAAATGTGAATTATACCTGGGTGTGGTGGCACATGCCTGTAGTCCCAGCAACTTTGGAGGATGAGGTAGGAGGATTACAAATTCAAAGCCAGCCTCAGCAATTTAGTGAGGTCCTAAGCAATTTAGTGAGACCCTGCTTCCAAAAAATTAAAAAATAAAAAGGGCTGGGGATGTGGCTCAGTGGTTAAGAGTCCCTGGGTTCAACCCCTGGTACCAAAAAAAAGTGAATTATGGAATGTAATCATATAATAACTGAAATTAGAAACAAAACAAATGGTTTTTGTAAGATATTAAATAAAGATGAAGAGACAATTAAAGAAGTGGTAGACCAGGCATTAGAAACTACCTAAATAGAAGCTTGGAAATTGGAAAAAAGAATGTATGAAATAAATGAATTTCATTACGATGTTCACAAGTGTATTTGGAGTCTCAGATGTCAAAGGCAATAGCTGAAGAGAGGAAGACTGAGTACTTTCCCAAACTGCAGAAATATATCAGCTCACAGATTCAAGAATTTTTGTAGAACCCATGACAGATTGAAAACAAAACAACAAGACAAAACAAAACATGAGGTATATCAAAGAAAAACTGCTAAACACAAAAGTAAAAGAGAAGCTATTACTAAAAGAAAGAAAAAACCTCAAACGTGCAACGGAGCAATGGTATCCTAAAATAACATTTATAATGGTAATGATACACAACAAAATATGATAAGGGTACATATTTCAGGTACAGAAAGAAAACTCAGTGTAGAATTTCACGTGCTGTGAAAGCATCCTTCCAAAATTATGGGAAGATGAAATTTAAGGAAAACAAAAACATAAGTAATTTGTTACTGTTTGACACATTAAAGCATTTTCTTTAGGGTGAAGGCAAATGAATCAAATAGAAGATCACGGCTGCAGAAACTTAATAATAAGATCATAAAGAATTTGAAGTAATTAAAACTTCATAGCTACAGCCAAAAAAGGTTCTACTTTTTAAAAATTTCTGCTTCAATGATGAAGTTACATGTAGAATCAAAAACCTTGAATGACTGAGGTTTGGTGTGTGTGTGTGTGTGTGTGTGTGTGTGTGTGTGTTTGTGTTATAATGGGGACCCTGCTAGAATGCATATAGAAAGAGACTAGGATTTGGAAGGTGAGAATGGAAGGATTCTCAGGCAAGGTGGAAAGGTGGGTGATCTCTTTTTAGACTAAAAAAGGTGGAAAATCAAGGTATTGCAAATCACATTGAATGAAATTGGAAATTCAGAGTGACATATGTTAACTTAAATACTACACACATGAGTAAAGTGAACTAAGAATGACTTTTTTGTGTTTGGTACTAGTTAGAGATTGAACTCAGGCACTTGCCACTAGGTTAATTCCTAGTCCATTTTATTTATTTTATAATTTGAGACAGACTCTCTCTAATTTCCCAGGGTGCCTTAAACTTGTAGTCATCCTGCCTCAGTCAGTTGAGTAACTAGTATTAAGGTGGATGCCACTACATCGGGTTTAAGGATAACTTGTGAGAGTCCTAGTATCACAAAAATTGTGAAAATATTTCTGAGTTTATTATTTTATATAATTCTGACTCATTATTTTCTATAGCCTATCTGATTAAAAAATTAAAGTCTATCCTTTCATCTGATGATAGGCATGTAGGCTGATTCATAACTTGGCTATTGTGGGTTGTGCTACTATAAACATTGATATGCCTGTATCACTATAATATGCTGATTTCAGTTATTTTGAATAAATACTAAGGAAAGGGAGAGCTGGGTCATATGGTGCTTCCATTTCTAGTTTTTTGAGGAATCTCCACACTGCTTTCCAGAGTGTGTGTAGTAATTAGCAGTTGCACCAACAATGTATGAGTGTGCCTTTCCCCTCACAGTCTTGCCAGCATTTATTATTATTATTTGTATTCTTGATGATTGCCTTTCTGACTGGAGACAAAATCTCAATGTAGTTTTGATATGCATTTTTTTTTTTTTTGTGGTGCTGGGGATTGAACCCAGGGCTTTGTGCTTGCAAGGCAAACATTCTACCAACTGAGCTATATCCCCAGCCCAGGGATGCTGAATTTTTAAAATGAATCTCTTGACCATTGCATTTCTTCTTTTGAGAAGTGTCTGCTCAGTTATTTTGCTTATTTATTAATTGGGTTTTTTTCATGTTAAGTTTTTTGAATATTTAAATATTCTGGATATTAATCTCTTATTAGAGGAGTCCCTGCAAAGATCCCCCATTCTGCAGCCTCTTTTCATGCTATTATTTTCTTGGCTAGACAGAAGCTTTCAAATTTGATGCCATCTCATTTATTGATTTCTTGGTTTTATTTCCTGTACTTTAGGAATCATATTAAGGAAGTTGGTGCCTGTGCCAACATGTTGGAGTTTTTAGTCTGTTTTCTTCCAGCAGTTACAAATTCATATTTACACATGATGGAGTTTCACTCAGCCATAAAGAAGAAAGAAATTATGGCATGTGCTGGTAAATGGATGAAATGGAGAATATCATGCTAAAGTGAAGTAAAGCAGACTCAGAACATCAAGGATAGGATGCTGTCTCTCATACAAAGAAATTAAAATAAGGAAGAAAAGTGTGGGGGAGTATTCTATGCAAATAGAAGGGAGATCAGATAAGAAAGGGAAGAGCATTGAGGGCATTGAGAAAACAAGAGCATGGAGGGGAGAAATGAGAGGAACTCTGGAATGAAATTGACCAAGTTACACTACAATCATATATGAATATAGCACAGTAAATTTCACCTTTATGTGTATCTATACAGTACTAATTTAAAAACCTATAGATAAATAGAATGAAGACCAGGAGAGTAGAGGAAGGGGAAAAGGGGGAGGAAGGAGGAGAGAGAAAGAGGAAGTTCTGGAGACTGAAGTAGAGCTAAATGTATTCCATGCTTTTATGATTATTTCAAAATGAACCCCAATATTATGTGTAAGCCTAATCCACTAATAAAAACATAAAAAATCTAGTATTTGAAGCAAGTATATTTTTCTCTATTACTCAATACTTTTATTGGAATTGATTTTTAAAAACATTTTGTCTGAGAACTTATGTGTCTGACATTGTGCTAGTTATAGGAGATTTTTAAAAGTTTTTAAAAAATTTTGTTTTATCCTCATGCAGCTTGCAGTCTTTGCAAAAAAAAAAATCATGAAAGTAGGAAAAAGAAAACTATAAGAGCATGTGAAGAGGTTATGGTAAAGAAACCTAAAGAGCCCTACAGAGAAACTTCTCAAAGTCCATCCTAGAAAATGGGGTTTTCTTACTGACCATTATGGAATTTGAGAGAAAGATTAGGGTACAGAAGAGAGGGATCAGGTGAATGGGGGGTGTGTGGAAGTGGTGGGTACAAAGTAGACAGAGAGGGAGAAAAGTGTGTACCAAGGCAGACGGGTGTCAAATTGTGGTTTAGGGTAATGGCAAAAAATTCAGTGTCTTGCTGCATGCTCTGAGCTTGGTCAAATGGCAGGGAATGATGCTGGACAGAAATACACTATCTTGAATGATTTTAAAGAAGAGAGTAATATGGTTTTTGCAGTATAGAAATGTGACACTGAACCTTGTTTGTGAACTATAAATCTAGAACTAAGAACCAACAAAGAAGTAAATTCAACTATGAAATGAAACTATGCTGGAAAGCAGAATGGTGAACTTCTGCCTAAGAACTAGAGATGTCTTAATGTTATCTTACTTTATCTTTATGATAACCCTAGGCATATTATCACTATTATTATACAGGTGCAAAGCTTAAGCCTTGAGCTTAGTTATGCTTAGCTATGTAATACATTCAACTTAATTTGTTCTTTGCATTTATTCTCAAAATATTTAGAATCTCTTGCCACTAGTCCTGGAAATAAAATTTCAGTAAATTGAGTAATTTCAGGTAAATGAATTCTTTTCCAATAGCAGAGGATATGCTTAAGGTTTATGTATCTGATGCTGTTGGGGATACAGGGACATTATCATCTTTATTTTGGAGCTGAAATCCTCTTAGTCATCCTGGTTCCTTTTCAGTTCATGGGAGGTGATTCCCAGATGTCACATCTAGACCGTTATCTCTTCTGCATGGATCTTAACTTTAAAACCTTCAAAACCAATCAATATTTGCTTGTTTTATTTTATACTTTACCATTTGTTTTATAAAGGCATTTCCATGAAGCAAGCCTTAGCTCATGATCTAGTTGTTCAATACCTATGGTTAGAGGGTACACAGAAACCTGAAAAAAACTGTCAGTTAATCTTTTAAAATTTTATTCTGATACATTTCATCCTCATATTTTCATGTGAGGAGACACCCCTTATCAAAATATGTCAGGCAGACAGAGCTGTGGGGAAGTGAGAGGACACATTTGAGAAGGAGTTGATATTTAGATTTCACTTTGGAACATGTGTGGTTGGGGAAAAGGGATCTGCTTCAACAAGAAGCTAATATCAATAGAAAGCCAGGCTGTAAAAAATACATAAACAAGCAATTCAAACAAATTGCCTTTTCAGAAGCAAAATGGAAGGGTGAGGAACTGTGTAAGTTGATAATTATGTTGCTATGGTTACTTTCCCGATTGGAACAATGCTGTTGAAGAGTTGGTTATTTTAAGTCGACTTCAGGTAACAACTTATTGGGGAAAGGGAATTGATTTGCATCCAGGTGTATATTTTTAAATCATTATCTCTATTGCATTTTGGCATAGGTAATGCAAATCATAAGTAGAAATTAGTTATTTACTGTTTTCAAGTTCTTAAAAGTAAATATATATTTACACTGGATGGTTCCTTCCTGTTTTAAATATTTAGAGGATTATTGTGGAGATAGTAATGAAAATATCATAAAGTTAGGAGTTGGATGGAACCATGATAATATCCTGTTACCACTGCTTGCTGAGCATGCAACTAAGACTGAGCTAAGTAAACTCCTTGAACTCTAATTTTTTAATTTATGAAGCATTGTAACAATCTTTTGCATGCCATAAAATGTGCGCTAATCTGCTGGAATTCTTTTTTCATTATCCTAGAGTGTAATTCTTGTAGCAGACAAATTAACTTGTATCGCTATGTGTAAATGTCTGTTTATTGAGCCCTTTCTCTGCATATGGTACATTGCAAACCCTGGGGGAGGAGAGTTGATGTGTGGTTCTTGCCTTCAAGTGGGAGATACAAGACAGAGGAGCAGTGCCATGCAAAGTCACATTGAAGCCTGAGGCAAAATAAAATTCAGTTATACTGATCCTATCTCCTTTTAAAAGTTTTGTATTTTATTAACTACGATGTTTGTTTTCAATGTATCCAGTTGACTGGGTCATGAGGTGTTCAGATATGTGGTCAAGCATCTCTCCAGGGTGTTTCAATTTTTGGATGAGATTAAGGTTTTAATTGGTAGACTGAGTATGGAAGATTGTGAGTGGAATTCATTCAATTAGTTGAAGGCTTGATTAGAACAAAAAGGATAAGCCTTCAGGCTGGTACATCATCTTTTTACCTTGCTTTTGACTTGTGCACTGGTTTTACCTGGGTCTTGATCCTACTGGCCTTTGGACTGAAACTTACACTATCAGTTCTCCTGGTTCTTAGGCCTTTTGATACAGACACAACTATACTATCAGGAATTTAGCATATTCTGGGACTAGTTAACCTCCATAATAATCTGAAAAAATTCCATATAATCTTCCCATATAATGTCTGTCTTGTATATGTGTATATATACTACATACACACACACATAATGTATACAATGTGGGCATATAACATATACACATACATTCTATTAGTTTTATTTCTCAGAAGAATTCTAATGCACTTTCCATGGATTTTTGTATTGATATTGATTTTAAGAAATACATAAACTTGCATGCTGAATTTTTCAATGTTTTCTGAAATTTTATAGTGGGGTGATTGTCTCACTCACCATAGTCCTGACCTCCTCGCATAGGAGTCCTCATCAAACTATCTATTTAGAAACTCAGAAACTTTCCTTGCCTTCTTCCTGCTCCTAACTCTTTAAAATTCTTCACTTATGTCTATCAAATCCATTCACTCCTCCCCCATTGCCAGTGTCTCTGAATCTCATCCAAACCAATGCAGTAGTTTGGTTTATTTTCCTTTAAGCATGCTGTCCTTCAGTTCATTCTCCACACACTTTTAAGGGATTATCTTTCTAAAACACTATTCTGAAAGTGTCAATATTCGCAGAAGATGCCTTTCTTACTCACCATTTCCAATCTTCTAAGCTCTGTGCAAAACTTATGCTTCTAACTTTGTTTTATACCCATTGCTCTTGATAATAATCACACAAGAAGCCTCACTGAAAGCACATAGGCTACGTTCATTAGCAGTCAGCTCTTCCCACAGACAGCTTTTCCTTCCGAGTGTTTGATGAACCCCATTTGCTTCTCATCATCCTCTCTGTTACCATCTCAAATTTGCTCTTAGTCCCCTTACTTTGAAGAGTTAGATCTCTCTTCTTTTGTGCTCTTATAACACACAAATTATCATCTTAAAAATAATACGATTTCCCACACTGAAATTTTAATTATATTCATAGAAATTTCTCTCTCCCTCTAGACTGTTGGGGAAGGAAAAAACACATTTTCCTTATCTATGAATCGTTCATTTGTATCTCAGTGTCCAGACAGTAGGAGATTGCCTGATGAGTAAATGAATATCATGAGGTAGGAAGTCATATCTGCTATGAAAGATATATGGTTATAAAAGATTCTGATGATGCAAATAATAGGCTGAATGGGAGGGCAAAACCCTTAGAAATTAGAAGTCTCCAGGAGCTTGGTGCCTGAAATTTGTCATGTCTAGTGCCAAATGACAGTGATATATTTGAGACTCCATTGCCAAACTTTTTATACAGTGTTAAAATAAGAAGAAAGAGATTCACACCATTTGCTTTGTATGCAATAAATGTATATAAATTCAAGTTGGAAGATATAAAAAGCAGTATTTAAAAGAATGAGAAACTTAAAAAACTTTTAGCCAATTGGCATGGAATCCTAACTTCTTTATTTTGCATTTATTGTACTGTTCCAAGAAACTGAAGTCTCAGGAGCTCAATTCATCTGAACACTGGACTTGCTCACCATTACTCTATTCTATCCTTCCACAGTTTTTCTACCTGGATCTCTCTTAATTATCCTACAATATTTTGCATACAATGACTGCCTCCAGCTAGTACCTCCTTTCTGCCTGTGTGAGAAGTATTTTCAGGAATGATTCCTTAGTTATTTTCTTAGAATCTAAGTGTGAGTTTTCTTCTACAACTCCCTATGTGGCTTTATGTTATTCAGGAGCCTTTGGGAGCAATGCATCTCTTCCAAGGATACTAAATTCCAATCAAGATAAATGCAACACTGCTAGTCTGTCACCTACCTTTGGTTCCAGGTTTCATCTCATGTGTAAATCCTGAACAACCACTGAATAATCATGGCTTTAGGCCCCAAACCCTGCACCTTCATGTTTCCTGGTTGTATTCCGCTCATTTAAAAGTTACACTTCTTGAAGTGATGAAAGACTTCATACCTTATTTTTTTTTCCACTGAAATTTTGTATACTGTATCTGGGATTCCTTGAGAATAGAAAATGAAGATTGATCCAAATTTTTCTACAATAGGTATCTTATTGAATGAAAGTGTTTGAAAACTTTGCTTTCCTGGCCTCTTTTGCTTCCAAGTCCTGTGACTAAAATATCCATTGTCACCACTGCCTATGTTCACTTAAAGTATGAACTTTTGTACAAGTGACTCACAGGTTTTTCAATGCCATGTATATTTGGGGAACTGTTTAATTTTCACCTATCCTTTCATACTATAGGCTAATTCTTATGAAGAATTAGTCCCAAATAACAAAGTTAAGGTACCTATATTTAGGTCATGCAGAAGAAAAGAAATTATAGAAAGCTACAATTGGAATTTATATCATATGATTCCAAGTATGATATTCCTTATGAAACATCTTCTCTCTCAGGAACGTAGGAACATTGAGGCTTAACATATTAATTAGAATTCTCAACTTTTAATATTTGTTGATTGCAATCACCAAATCAGTTTCTACCACAAATGTTGACTTTTTTTGAAATAAGTTATGGTTTTAGGTTCTCTTTGAAAACCCTGGAAGACAACACATTATTATCGTTGATATAATCTCCTTGAAAAATGTTAGTAAAATAAAGGGCTGGACTGTCTTCTAGGCAGTGTCTTGGAAATACTCAAGCACAATCGGGGTTGGCACAGAGATGCACTGACTGCATTTGAGTGGTCCAGAGGATAGACTGCTTTTAATTTGCAGAACTTTGAATGCTCAAATTCTCTTGAAGTGGGTGACCCTTTCTTTCATTCACCATACCCATGTTCTCTCAACTTTTCCTGTGGACACTTCTGCTACACGTGTCTTTTCTTTGGGAAGCACCAACATCTTCAATGCTGCTTTTATTCATGGATTAACACTCAGTGAAGAACTGTGATAGCAGAACCCCTCAATAGTATTTGCTACTTTGAAACATCAATTCTGTACTCCAAGGCTCAGAGAGGATTCTCTTCTCCTCTCCCATTGTCTTCTCTCATCTGCGGAGGCCTGAGCTGACTATGGTGAGGTGGCAGTGTCTTTCTTATTTAATTACATCTCTGGGGTTGACTCTGAGAGTATTCTGCAGCTGCTTAGCAACTAGCTCCTATCTGGACAAGAGCAACATGACCTTGTCATGAAATTTGAAAATAAGCATTTCCTCATTTTAGCATCATCCATGAGCATTTGCTGAGTGCTTATGAGGTCACAGTTTTTGATGAGAGACGCGTGCCAAAGCTCAGCTCTGATATTCAGAAACCAAAGGTTTTATTAGGATGAGAAATATATTCCATAATAACTATGCCTCCAGGCAGCCTAAACTCTTCATCATAGATACAACTAAGATTCTACTGCTTTCTACCCTTTTAATAGAATTAGGTGTTACCAATAAGTGAATGTTACAGCTAGTAAATTCTTAACTCCTGTAGGAAAATTACCCAGGTCTTTATTTCCTAAGGGTGTATATCATGAGATTTTTGAACAACCTCAAATATGCAATATACACAGAGGTTAATAGAATATTTTCTTTTTAAAATTGAGGTTATAATACTTGCACCTTAAAAGCTTTGTTTTCTTGTCGAAAACTGTTATGACTTGCAGATTTTATAGTACTAAAAATAATAATTCCAAGGAAAGTAATAGTCATTATTTCACACAAGAGTGAAGATTTGTTTCAAGTGAATATATAAGAAAGATTTTACTGAAGATTTGTATTCCAGAGATGACACAGGCCTTTTGGCTTTGTGATTTACCTTGGGTGGGTCACTGGGTCTTTGGATCATTCTTCCCATCTCCAAGTCTTTGTTATCTGTGTGCTCACCATTTTAAATCTATTTCTCAAGTCAAGATATACTTTTTTTAAACAGTGCATTTTAATTATGCAGAATATAGGGTTTCATTATGGCACATTTGAGCAGGTATATAGCATATTTTGATCCTATCTATCCCTCATTACTCCCCTTAACTTGCTTCCCCTCTTCCTAATCTCTTTGCTCTTCCTAACAGTCTTCCTCCTACTTTCATCCCCACCCTGCTGGATTCTGCATATGAGGGAAACATCTGATACTTGTCATTCTGAGTCTGGCTCATTTCACTTAACCAGATAATCTCAAGTTCCATCTATTTTCCTAAAAATCACATAATTTTAATCTTGCCGAGTTATTTTTCGACTCGAGATTATTTTAGCCAACCCAAGCTGCTCTGGCAAATTACCAAAGACTTAACCGACAACCATTCATTTCTTAGAGTTCTGAAAGTCTGGAGTGTCCAAGAGCAAGGGACCAGCAGATTTGGCCTCTGCCTTTTGTTTTGCAGATGGCTGATTTCTCACTGTCCAGTATGTGAGAGACAGAAAGAGTGAGGGGAGGGAAGCTCTGGGAAGTAGCTCTCAAATCTCTTCCTATGAACACCATCCTCTCACCAGGGTTCCACCTTCATGACCTAATCACTCTTGAAGCCTGACCTCCTAAACCATCACATTGGTTTTACCATTTGAATTTGTAGGGGCCTTGAACATTCAGTCCAGAGCACTAACTTCCTTCTTGTCCCTAACCAGCATTCCAAGAGAAAATTTCAATGGGAAGTTTCTCTTTGTGCTCATTTAAATGTCTGAACTCAAATCCAGTTTGTTAGACCCTCCCTCTTCACCATGATCACATTGCTTCCTTCAGTTTAGATTCTGAGCACAGATGGTTTTTCATCTACTACTCACTTTCTCATCTCTCAACTGGATCACAAATTCCTGCCAGCTATCTCACAAAAGGGTCTCTGGAGTGTACCATCTTCTCTCCCAAAAACGTACAACCTTGGTTCAGTTCTTTATTTCTTTTTTTAATCTCAGTATTTTCAGTTTTATCTCCTTTAAATCTATTGCCCATGATGCTAAGTGATTTTTCTAAAATAAAGAAAACAATCTTGTTTTTTTCTTTTCTTTAAAATTTCTCTATTGTTTATTTTTTCCTTTTCAAGACTTTTCTTTTTCTTTCTATCTTTCTTTTTTCTTTTTTTTTTTTTTGTACTTGGATTTAACCCATGAGCACTTTACCATTGAGATATATCCCCAGCTCTTTTTATTCTATTTTGTATTGAGACAGGTCCTCACCAAATTGCTTAGGGTCTCACTAACTTCTTAAGGCTGGCCTTGAGTTTGTGATCCTCTTCCTGCCTCAGTTTCAAAAGTCACTGGGATTATAGACACCTGGTTATGACATATTTTTCACTGTGGTAAAATACATGTAAAAATTTATCATCAACCATATTAAGTAGCATTAAGTCCACTCATATTGTTTTGGAAACATTCACCATCCATTTCCAGAATTCTTTTCAGCTTTCAAAACTGAAATTCTGTGTCAATTAAACAATTCCCCATTTATCCCTTCTCTCAGCATCTACTACCACCATTCAACTTTCTGTCCCTGTGAATTTCAATACCTTAGATGCCTCATGTAAGTAGAAATTAAAACATTTGTCTCCCAGCAGGTGGCTCATTTCACTTAGCATGATGTCTCAAGGTTCACACATGTTGCAGCGTGTTCCTAAGGTTTGAATGTATTTCTTCCAAAATGTACATGCTGCTAAGTGATTAGGCCAGGAGGCCTTTGCTCTTGTGATTAGAATTACTTGTCCTTATCAATAGTTTTGGTGGAGGGAGTTTGTGAAGAAGCAGGACTTCTTCCCTCCATAGTATGCAGCCAGGGATAATGGACCATCTTGGAAACAGAGAATAGCTCTCTCCAGACACTGACACGGCTAGAATCTTGATTTTGGATTTTCCAGCTTCCAGAATGGAGAGAAAAGCATTTCTGTTCATTATAAATTACCCAAATTCTGCCACACAACTATGTATGATTTTGTTTACCAGTATCCACCAATGGACACTAAGGTTGCTTCCATGTTTTGGCTATTGTGAATAATGTTGTTACTAACATGAATGTACAAGAAATCTATGCAAGTCCTTGTTTTCCTTTCTTTTCAGTGCATACCCAGAAGTGGAATTACTGGATTACATTACATATTTAATTTTTTGAGGACTGCTGGACTGTTTTTGTAACTATTATACTATTTGACATTTCCACTGAAAGAGCATGGGGTCCAATTTCTTCACAAAATTACTAACACTAGTTACTTTCTGTTTTTAAAAATATTTATTTATTTATTTATTTATTTATTTATTTATAGTAAGCATCCTAATGTATGTGAGGTGATATATCTTTCTGGTTTGCTTTTTCTTTTTGATTGGTGATCTTCACAATTTTTTCATGTGCCAATCGGCCACTTGTATATTATTCAGAGAAATTTCCCTTCAAGTCTTTTGTCCATCTTTGAGTAAGAATATTTTTCTTCTTGTTGCACCATTTGAAGAGTTCTTTACATGTTCTGGATATTAATTCCTTATTAAATAAATGGTTTACTAATGTTTTCTCTCATCCTATGGATTACATTTTTACTGCATTATAAAGTTGTTAGAAGAATAATATTATGGCATTTGCAGATAAATGGATGGAATTGGAGATTGTCATGCTAAGTGAAATAAGCCAATCCCCAAAAAGCAAAGGCTGAATGTTTTCCTTGATAAGTGGATGATGATATAGAATCTGGATGGGGGATGGGGAGTCTGAGAAGAATGGAGGAACTTTAGATTATCTAGAGGGAAATGAGAGGGAAAGGGGGAGGGGGTATGAAAAATGATGGAATGAAACAGACATCATTACCCTATGTACATATATGATTAACAAGAATGACATGAATGTACATCATGCACAACCATAGAAATGAAAATATGTACCCCATATGTGTACAATGAATCGAAATGAAGTCTGCAAAAATAAATTTTAAAAAAAGTTGTTATGGTTTGGATGTGAAGTGTCCCCCAAAAACTCATGTGTGAGACAACACAAGAAGGTTTAGAGGAGAAATGATTGGGCTATGAGAGCATTAACCCAAGTGGTGGATTAATTTCTTGAAGGGATTGATTGAGTGGTAACTGAAGGTGGGTTGGGTGTGGCTGGAGGAGATGGGTCATTGGGAGTGCCTTTGGGGTATTTTTCTTTTGTATCTGGTGAGAGTAGTCTCTCTCTCTCTGCTGCCTAATCATCATGTGAGTGGTTTCCCTCTTCCAGACTCCTCCACCATAATGTTCTGCTTCACCTCAAGCCCCAAGAAATGAGACTACTGTCTAAAGATTGAGATCTCTGAAACTGTGAGCCCCCACATAAACTTGTCCTCCTTTAAAATTGTTCTTGTCAGGTCTTTTAGTCATAGCAGTAAAAAACTGACTACAACAAGAAGGTTTTTCATGCAAAAACTGTTTACTTTCTTCAAGTCCAATTTGTCTTTTTAAAATTTTATTTCCATTGCCTTTGATGTCATATTCAAGAAATCATTGCAAAATCCAATGTCATGAAGGATTTTTTCCTTTAGAGTTTTAGAATTTTAATCTTCACATTTAGGGTTAATATGGTGTTTCATATAGGTCCAACTTCCTTCTTTTCATGTGAATGTACATTTTTTCCAGCACTCTTAGCTGAAAAAAACATTAAAGGTTCTTTTCCTATTAAATACTCCTGGCACTTTTATTGAAAATCATTTGGAAAAAATATACATGAGGGTTTATTTCTGGGTCCTCTTTTTGTTCCATTGGTCTCTATGTCTGTCTTGATGTCAGGGCCACATTGTTTTGATTACTATAGATTTGTGGAAAAAAATTGAAATCACAATATGTTTGTCCTCAAGCTTTTATTTTCCTCAATATATTTTGGCTATTCAGGGATCCTTGAGATTCTATGTGAATTTTAGGAAGGGTTTTTTTCTATCTAAAAAAAAAAGAGTCCTTGGAATTTTGGTAGCGATGGCATTAAATTTGTAGATCACTCTGGGTTACATTGATATCTTAATAATATTAAGAGTTTGAATTTATGAGAATGAATGTATTTTAATTTATTTCTTTTCAATTTTCAGTAATGTTTTATAGTTTTCATTTTATGTATCTTTTGTGTCCTTGGTTAATTGTCACATGTTTATTCTTTTTGATGCTACTATAAATTGATTTTCTTTCTTTTTTTTTTTCCTTTAATACCAGGGATTGAACTCAGGGGCACTCGACTGCTGAGCCACATCCCCAGCCCTATTTTGTATTTCATTTAGAGACAGGGTCTCACGGAGTTGCTTAGCACCTCGCTTTTGCTGAGGCTGGCTTTGAACTTGTGATCCTCCTTTCTCAGCCTCCCAAGCTGCTGGGATTACAGGTGTTTGCCATTGCACCAGCCCTTCTCCAGTGCTCTTAACCAGTTTCTTTGGAGCATAGTGACTGACCCAAGATAATAACAGCATAACATACCAGGGCTCTTAAGGACTATACCTAATACTGGTACCTTGTCAAAGAAATTACAAGTTCAGCACAGATTTAAGAGGAGGGAATAGACATCATTTCTTGATGGGAGGGCAATATGCACATATAGTCAGGGAGTAAATGCTGGAGACCATCTTCAAAGTCAATCTACCATACTCCAGTTCAATATGGAGACTCCTCTAAAACACCTTTACTGAGTCTTGTAGGCACCTAATAACACAGTGAGGGTCAAGATGGAAGTGTTAGGGTTGGTTATATATGAAGCCTTTACATCTCACTCTCTCACACGCACACACACAAAGACAAAACTAGGATGAGAATTGAGCTCCACTGTGTTCTGCTCTCACCCATCAGATGAATATTTAGCTGGTTGTTTCTCTGGAACATAGAAAACACTATGTACAAATAGCTTGCTGAATTTTTTCTAACAGGATCTACTTTTAACTTTGAAGAAATTTCTTATCTTATGCCACTTTATAAAAAAGACCTGAGGTAAACAGAGGGCACAATCTCTGTGTAAAGACGCTCAGGGCTCTTACTGGAGTCCTTGCCTGGCAGTGCCTGGCTCTTCCAGTCATCAGAGCTGGGATTTGCCTGGGTAAGTTGCTTGTCCTCTCTTGACTTCTTTTCCCACATATAAAACTGAACATCTTGACTTATATTCTGTAAAACTGTTAAAAACTGATCCTATTTTCCAGGTTTTACCTTAACATTATAGTCAATCAACAGGATGTTTATGCCCAAAGTCTTCATCCAGCTGTGTTTGGCTGCAATAGAGAAACATCGAGGATGATGGCTGAATATTTTATTTTTTCCCACAAATGCTTTAGCAACATATAAACATGGATGTGGTGTGCACTCAGGCATCATAAAAAACTGTCAATTTTCGTTTTTGAAAAATGAACTCAACCTGTTAGAAATTCAAGACTAGATAATGTTGTTTGGCACTACACCTTGATGAATAATTCAGCTAATTTACACCATAGTTATTTGTACATTATGAGTGCACATGCTTTGAAAGTATTTCTGTCACTTTGCCATATTGCCTATTAAATGCATTCTGAAAATGGAATGCCACGTGTGAATGTAAGTCCATGTTTGAAGAGTATGTGAATTGAGACCATGGGACCTTGTAAACAATCTTTGCCACTTTATGAATATTTTTATATTACTTTGGATAGAAAACAGACTTTCCTTTTAAATGGTTTTTAAGGAAACTGTTTAAATATTTAAATAGGAAACCAAGGAAAAAATTCTCTCTGCTGTGTTTTTGAAGGAGAGTACAATCTCTTAATTCCATAGCAATATTGCATTTTGATTGTATGCTTTTATTATCAGTTATTAACTTTAACACTTTTAGGGTTAATTTAATAAGCACTCTTTAATTATTTACAGTAGTTAAAGAACTGGACCTCTGAGTGAGCAAGAGTGGGTGAGTGAAGGAGAGAAGTGGGAGAGACAGAATTCAATGGCTATATTCCTGAGGACGGGCATGATACTCTTAGGTCTCTGTGTCTCCAACCCACCGTACCTGAATCAGAGAAGGTGCTGAATCACAGGAATGAAGAAATAATCTCCACAGAAGAACCCATACATCTGGCACAAGCAAAGAAACTATTTCTCCTGGGGCATGTCACCTCTACATGGACAGAATAGCTCCAGTATTTGTTCAGAATGTTTTCTCTTCCACATTCTGTACACAGGAAATAAGCAGATGTGTCCTACTCTAGGTGAGTCATGGCATTTTTGATTTTCTACCTAAAACACCATTATTTTGAAATAAAGATGTATTGAATATTCACAAAAAAGCTCCTATATCAAATTGCAAAGATTCCTATCCATATGTGCTTCCAATGTCTCTTGTTCTCTGTAGCCAGGATCTACAATAAATTTTTGATAGAAGTTTCCTAAGTCACCTTTAAGGTTATTATTATTTCTGAATTTGACTTTCACATGTTAATATATTTAAGTTGTTCTTGACTCACGCAAAAGTTGGATACTTCACATAGTTTCCAGAATTATTTTACATAGCTGGACATGAGATGCTTTTTCAGAAAGAAAATTTATATTATCATAAATAAAATTTGTCCTTTTGTATTTAATGTTATTCATAAAACATTACATATTTTAATAAACTTTCATCTTGAAAAGACAAAGGCAATTTCAGTCTTCAATCATCCACAATCAGTGTGAATCTTAATCCCTTCTCCATTTTTATTTAGATCAGGTTCATATCACTGTGGCTCAAATAATGAAATTGGTTGTTACCACAGTTCTCTTTCATCTTTCCAAAATCTAAAGTCCATCAGTATCTCTGAGAAATCCATCCAAGAGCAAAGTGTTCAGTACTTCAATCAATACAAGAAAACATGAAAAATAAATTTAAAAGTAGAAGATAACTTCATTCAAGTCAATGTTTACAGAATCATACAGGCTCATATGTTATTTGGTTGGCATTTTGACCAAAGAAGTTGGAGAGTGGGTACATCTACAATCTCCTTAAATGATGGAACTAATATGTATTAAGAATATATAACAGGTGAAGCATTGAGCTGAGCTAGTTTTTTTTTTTTTTTTACAATATCTTGGGAAATGAGCTTAATTAGGGGATGAACACCTTGGAAATTCACCTAGAATTCATGCAAACTCAGAATAATTATTCAGGCAAGTGTTGAGTTGCTATTCATTTTTCAGTTATTCCCAAGACTGGACAGGTAATTACATAGTCACATATTTTAGGATGGTTGAGAAGGGCCAGAAAGATGAATCTCTCTTTAGCAAAAGCAAAGAGAGTTTCTCATGGGATCTTATATTAAAATCTTCAATCATTTACAGACCCTAGACAGCACAGCATAGGCATGGGGCATGTGGTCAAAGGACACTGTCCTGTGTGTGGAAATTGCTCCAAAGAGTTGTCATTGTGTCCCCTTCCTGGTCTTCCACCTTGGTTTCTATATGCCTTCTTTCCCCATCATGATCATTCTTGAAATAATAAAAAGGTAGATATGACTCGTAAGCATGTAAAGGCTCATGGATATTAAAATGTCATAAGTGACTATTTTATGTTGTTGAGGACCAGATTTTGTTGGTATTTTCTATTGCTCTTGTTTTTTTACTTGGATGCAGTCCTTGCTGAGGCTCTTGATCCAGTTTCTACAGACCTCCAAAGTACCAAATACCTTTACATTTAAATGTAAATTTTAAATGTAAATAAAATAATTTTTAGATTTCACTCCATTGGATTATTCATGCTATTGCTTTATTCAATTAGAATGAGCATCTTAGAGGTGACAGTCATGTAGAGAATTTAGTTATGAGTAATTTTGGTTTTTGTTATTTTCCTAAAATGTTGGAGACCTAGAGACTTTTAAATGATAGTGAAAAGTGCACATCCAAAAATTATTGTGATCTTTTTTGAAATGATGCCATTATTTCACATGAATGCTCTACTTAAAAATAGAGGCAGAGAATCAAGAAAAAAACCAGGAAGGTAACCTTTAATTTGAAATTGGATGCATTGTGATACTCATGCTGTAAAAATCTGATGGTGTATTAATGTCCTCACATATATTATCTCAAATTGTACCCTTCAGTTATAATGGCTGTTCCAATAACATAATAGCCACTCACCTGTAATTATAAGTTTTCAAAGCCTGAAATGATTCCAATTGTTTTTCTCTGTACTTTCCATGTACAATGGCTTTGTGCAGCTACAAGTTCCAAAAGGCTTATTTCAAGTTTCTCTGTTTCCATCTATTGAGTCATATTGCAATTTAAATTAGTCTTGGGTGCACACAGAAGCCTGAGGACAGTACTGAGGGTGTTTGCCAGATGAAACAGCAACCTTGAGGACTTCAGTGGCTTGTGTCGACCACCCCAACATCCACCTTAACCCATCTAATGGATTAACCTGAGCCCTGCTCGCTTTGCTTCTATACCTTATCATGAGAAGTATCCATCTGCCCTCTCATTCTACACCATGACCAGCTGTTCCAAAGGGGGTTGCTCCTGCAAATGAGGCAAGGGGCTCAGTTCATAACTTCTCCACTAGATTCCCTTTCTTCCAGTTTGCATGCCTGAATGAAGATGGGGAGAGTTCTTTATCACTCTTCTCTCCCATTACTCTAAACTATTCAGATATCCCCTCATTCTGCAAAAGAAAGGAGTGGACATTGTTCAACAAACCTGGAGAGGAAGTTGTGGAGAGAACGCTGTTCAGGTTCTGGATACTGTCCTCAGAGATGATGGAGAACACTTCTGGATTCTACCAAACTCTGCCCAAAGCTAAGTAGAGTCCCTCTCCCTCCCTGTGCTTGCCTTGTGACAACTAGGAAAAGACCCTGTGAAACTTGAAACTGTAATAAGAAGAATGGAAGAATGAAAAAAATAATACATGCGTTGGAGTAGGTTTTTGTCAGAAATACCATTTTAAACCAGTGTGTAATATTAGTGGAAGCTTCAAGATTATTTTCTGATCTTGATTGCAAGGAAAAACGGATAAAAGTTGTAAACATGCTTCTGTGTTCACATGCATTTGATTGACAAGGGCAAGGGGTAGACATATTAAGAAGAGTTTGGAAATTAACCATCAATTCATATTTATCACATAACAAACTTTCAGCCAGCAGTTAAACTGTGTGGGGAGCTAGTGATGCTGGAACAATAAGCAAGGTGGCCATCTCCCTGTCCTGTTGTGCTTTGCAGGGAAGGAATGCAAATTAGGACAGCCATTATGCATAGCAGTATGAGGATTCCTCAAAAAACTAGAAACAGAACTACTACATGATTAGCAATCACATTACTTGATGTATATCCAAAGGAAAGCAAATTACTATGTGGAAGACATGTCTGCACTCACACGTTAAGTAAAGTACTATTCAAAATAGCCAAGATATGGAATCAGCCTGTGTCCATCAACTGTTGGAAGAAAGAGTGACATATATACACAATAGAATATTATCCAACCACAACCAAGAATGAAATCCTGTCATTTGCAACAACATGGAAGAGACTGGAGGATATTGTTTTAAATGAAGTAAGCTAGGCAGTAAAAGACAAATACTGTATACTCTCGTTTGTGGAAGCTAAGGATGCTGATCTCATCAAAGCAGAGAGTAGAATAGTGTACAAGATTCTACAAAGTGTGAGAAAGTGTGAGAATGGAGAAAGTATATTAATGGATATAGGGTGCAGTTGGATAGGAGGAACAACTCATAATGTTCTATAGCACAGTGGAAAACTATGGTTGACAATAATTATTTGTCTATTCCAAAATAGTCAGTAGGGAGGATTGTGATTGTTCTCAACACAAAGAAATGATGGATAAATCTTTGAGACCATGCTATGCTAAACACCTTGATCTAATCATGACACATTGAAATATCATACTGTATCCCATAAATGCATACAATTATTGTGTCAATTAAAAATAAAAATAAGTTTTAAAAAACCAGTTCCCCCCACCCCCAAGGAAACCATGAACTTGTCAGTTGTCCCTCCTATTCCCTCTGCTGCTATCTCCTGGCAACTACTGCTTTCTGTCTATGAATTACTTTTTCTGAATATTTAATATAAATGCAAATATATAATTTAAAAATGAATGGAAAACAAAGGAAAGACACAATCTGATCTGTAACTACAGCAATAGGCATTGCCTCATCTAAGCAGAATAATATATTATAGGATGTTAGGTGACAATTTCCACCAGAGCTTCAGATTGCCAATCTGATTTTATAACACTGCTGCTTCCTGTCCTTCATGATTTCAAATCTGCTGCTAGAACCACCAATACCCCAAATACTGGGAAGGGGATGCAGTTGCTAGACCACCTCCACTGCAGTCTCTGGAAGAAGGGAGGCTGTCAATACCACTGTGACTCCTTGCCCCAGGGTCATTCATGATTGCTCTGTGCCTTTAGGTTACTTCCTTTTGAGTTTCATCCAGGGCAGAGAATTTGAGTGATAAACTTGTAACTCTTATCTTTTCTTTGGGAATGGGAGTGTTTGGCGTTGTGGGCTTTCAAAGTGGAAGGTGTTCTCTGTTTCTTCCTAAGATTCATAAGGTGGACAGCTGCTTTATATAAGGCATCCCATGCTGAGTGGCCCAAAATAAGTCTTACTGTATATCAGACCATTGAAGGAACAGAAGAGAAAAAAGGCAACCACACTACTATGCCATAAGAATTGAGATTGGGTTGTGCAGGCTACTAGAGGACAGTTTTCTCCTGGAGTTGAATCAATTCATTGTTAAAGATCTTTTCTGTGTTCTCTTGTCTAATAAGCAGGGTTCTGCTTTAGGGTCTTTCCATAAATAACTTCCTTTACATGAGCACTCATCTCCATAGTTGAGCCAGAATGTGGACCATGGTGTCAGATCTGGATTTAGGTTCTCCCTAACCTGAAGCTTAACATAGCTGAAAGGTTGACCTGGGGATTTCTTTGCTGAGTCTCAGTTTTCATCATGTAAAATGGGAGGGTGATCCCTATTTTGAGTGTAAGGACCTGGTCTACTGTACACACTCAATGTCAGCTCCTGCATTTAGTGGAACCTATAAATATGTGGATCTTGTTCTCTTTTTCACCCAGAACTTATGCAGAAAAGCTATCATTTCCAATATTAATGCCTCATTTACAAGGTAGTGGCAAAGAACAAAAGAGCTAATGCTTTAGAACTCTCTGCACCCTGCCTGGCTCAACAAAGTAGTTTCAATTATTTAAAATTTATCATTACTTGACAAACACACTGGGAGGAATAACGAGGCACCTTAACTCAGATTGCACTGTCTGGTTACATTAAAGAATAGGAGCACAAGGGACTTGGTACTATTATTTCATCACTTGAAAAAATTCAAAGCTGCTAACCATTCCTCCACCCCTAATCTACCCAAACCAAGCAGGCTTCTCACACCAAAGGGAATCACATATTCATTTCAAGGTTTTGTTAACATCCTTGAAGACCTCCTTGTAAAAACATTTGATACATAGAAATAATTTCCCAAATTGAAACTAAATCATGCTGTACCTCCTTGTTATTAATTGTTATTTGTTTTTCCCTTTCAAAAGACATTGTAGATAGACTTGTTCCCTTGTCTTTGATATATTCTATCTCATTCTTGCAAATATTTTCATGATTGTCCAATATGTGGGGTTTTTTTAGTACCAAGAATTGAACTCAGGAGTACTTAACCACTGAGCCACATCTCCAGCCATTTTAGTTTAGTTTAATTTTTTATTTTGAGACAGGGTATTGCTAAATTGCTTAGGACATTATTAAGTTGCTGAGGCTGACTTCGAACTTGGGATCTTCCTGCCTCAGCCTCCTGACCTGCTTGAATTACAAGCATATGCTACTGCATCTGGCCAATGTGCATTTTTAACATAATTTATTAACAATCCCTACCCTAATGCCTAATTTTTCAGGAAGTCTCAATAGATGATAATCTGAGCACAGTGGTGCACACCTGTAATTCCAGTGGCTTGGGAGGGTGAAGTAGGAGGACTGCAAGTTCAAAGTCAGGCTCAGCAACTTAGAGCAGCCCTAAGCAAATCAGTGAGACCCTGTCTCTAAATAAACTAAGTAAAATATAAAAAAGGCTGGGGATGTGACTCCATGGTTAAGTGCCCCTGGGTTCAATCCTCAGTACCAAAAACAACAAACAAACAAACAACAGTTATGAGTTACAATAAAACTAAGCAGGTGTCAGAGAAGAGGAAATCAAATCCTGACTCTAGAATCTACCCACGTCCAAGTTCCCTTATTGACAATTCTCCTTGGGGTTCCAGAATCTGTTTCTTCTGTAGAGAGATTCTCAGCTCAATACTCACAGGTTTGTAGGAGGCTTCAGCTAGATCATGTTTAGTTGAGAGCATTGATCATTAAAAAATAAAGCTTCATAATATCTTTGCTGATCACAGCTATGATAGTAATAATCTCATTCTTCTTTCCAAACTGTCACCTGCAAAAGGTGGAGAGTGTGTCCAGAATAAATTGAAAGTCTTTCAAAGGCTGGCACGAAGTTGAAGCACGCCTGGCTGGTGGGCATGTTGCTAAGTGCCCTTGGCAGCTCCAATTTCTCAGACTACTCCAGCCTGTCCCACGGAACTCTGCAGCCCTGGGTATGTGTCTGCCCAGGGCTGGCTTTCATTCCCAGAGTGAATCAATACCGAAAGAGTGATTTTCAAAGGTCTCAAGTCATTTGTAGTCTATTTGCGTCCAGAATGTTATTTCAGCTTCTCTCCCACAGAGCAAATATCACCAGAGGCAAGACCATATCTTTTTCATATCTACACAGAAAAAAGAGAGGGCAGTTTAGCACCCTCAGTAAAAGATATAAAGATTTGAGGGTTTGGGGAGTTTTTATGTTTTCTTCCCCTGAGAATTTAAGAAAAGTAAAGCCAAAGGGCAGAGATGCCTTTGAAAGGCAATTGCAATTTTTTGCTAAATTTAGTGTATGCTTGACATGGTGGACGTTCAAGACTGGATACCTAGCAGGGTCTGTGAATGTCCTAGCTAGCTCTTGACCATTTCCATGGATTTCTCAAGAACAGTGATTTTTGTTTTTTCCATTACCCATATGATGCATTTCAAGTAAACAACCTAAAATTGGAACTCACACATATGGCTGCAGAGTAAAACCAGTTATGCACAAGATAATTTAGCCCATATAATGCCACATGGATCTCTGAGTTTTCATGTCACATACCTATTGAGCAACTATTGCATTTTTATTGACAGGAAAGAAAGCTGATACAGATAGACACAGGACATAATGCTAGGCAATATTTGTATAATACTTCTTTTATTTTTTGCTGTAACTGTATAATGTATGTGTCATTACAAGCATTTTACAAACAAGTCTTTTGAATCTCAGTGTGATTAGGAAACTTGCCTAACAGAGAAGAGACAGGAAGCAAACAGCAGATTTCAAAGCAGTTCCCTGTGTGCCTGGATCAAGTTTTCCTTCTACCCAAGGCCACATGAGGGCCTTGCTGATGTAAGCAGACATAAATACAGTTCACCTGTGTCCTGCCATTTCCATTTCTAAGCAGACTGACAAGAACATCTGAGAAGTGTTGTGTTTTTTTTGTTAGATCATAATTATTTGCTGTTTGATGCACAACTTAATCTTTTATGGAATAATCAGAGTTACAGACAGAGCCTGAATCTAAGGAAAATATCTACATTTCTGTGTAAACATTATTCTTTGTGGGTATACAAAGAATTCTTTGTGGATAGCAAGAGTCCTGTTCTTAGTGGACTTGACTGTTGAATATCATTGTAGATAACTCCCAGTCATTTAGAGTTAGAATAAGAATAAAGAAAATTTCCATTTTTTAAAATGTCAGGTATTTTCACATATACTCATGGAAATCTTATGTCCTAGTGTTATTTATAACTACTTATAAATGATAAAGGAACTGAGGCCCAGCTGGGATAGGCAATTTTTCCAATTGCACACAGCTAGAAGGAAGCCCATTTGAGATCAAAATTTTACTTTCTAAATTTAAATCTCATACCGTAGTATGCTTCTGGTCCGTGGCTGGAAGGAGTGCAGATTTTTATTTTTTAATATCTTCAAAAATTTAATTCGTTTTGGTTTTATTGAGATATAATTCACAGAGCCTACAATTCTTCCACTGTGCACAATTTTGCATGTTTAATATATCCACAGATGTGTGCAGTCCTTTTCATGGTCAACTTTAGTGTATTTTATAATTTAAAAAAAGATCCTTAGTTTTTATGTATGAGAAAATTCAGTGAAAGGGATTTGCTTAAAATCACATATAATAAAAGATTTCTACTCTATGATCTTCATTTTATGGTTGATGACTAATAAAAATGACTAAAAAGTACAGTATGTATTGGGTTACAGTCACCAACATTTGTTTATGTTCTTCTCTGTAAAGAAACATGGGATGTGTTCAGCGTTACCTTTGCCACATTGGATGTTGCACCTTTTGTTTGTCGTAGTTCTCACCTGATACTTCTGGAACTTCTTTCTGGCCTTCCATTTCCTCGTTCATAAGCAAGCTTAATGTACTCATAGGTACATTACATAGGTACATATGTACTCATTGAGAGCTCTCATATGAGTACATATGTACTCATAGGTACATATGTACTCATTGAGAGCTCTCTATGGACAGAAGGACCCTGACTATGCCTCAGCTCTCCCAGCTCCCTGTTCAGCCAGGATATTGTTGTGATTCCCTCTTCAATGTTGATAACTTCCAGGTTTTTATATTCATATCTTCCAGACCACCAGAATCTGTGCAATAGTCACTGTTATCACTGAATTATAAATCCAGAGTCTCCAACTCCATGAAATAAAACTGCCTTTGAAAAATCCTACATAACATTGTTATAAATAGAGTTTTAGGCATCCAGACTGAGAGAGAAAGATCAATTCCAATTTGATGAGGCAAGAGAGAAGGCGTTTTGAGATTATTTACTTGCTTATTCAGGGCATTAATGGGGGCATAATGTGTGCACACTGGGAAAACAAAAGCACACATACATTGCACAAACTGATTTGATTGTGAATGTGCAGAATGACAAAAATACTTTTTCATCTCAAATGTGGTGGACATTTAAGCTGACTAAAGGGCTGGATGACATTTACCTTTCATCTTTTTTAGCTCCCTGGATGAAGCTTCTTCTTTGATTGATGCCTGGCTGTCTGTCATGGGACTGTGGACTTTGATAATGTCACACAGTTTCCTCAGACTCTGAAGTCTTGGTTCTGATTAATTGAGACCCACCAGCTCACTCTTCAAGTCCCATTACCCATTTTGCTTCAGTGCACGTTCTGTCACCTGATGGGAATGACATCTGGCTCTAGGCACATGTGCAGTGCAGATAGGGTCTGAGGCAAGCAAAGAGGGTTCTCCAGGTAGATTGACTTTCAGCTTCACATCCCCCTTGGCAAGGAGGTGGGGTCAGCGTGACAAGTGTCCATCCTCACTTGTGACTCTCATCTTTGTACCATGGCTTTGCCTAACATCATTATGAGCAACTAGGCTTTCTCCCAAGCCCTCTGCCATTTCT
>JAJEJO010000540.1:585954-648438 GCA_020662805.1 Glaucomys volans | reverse complement strand
GGGCATTAATGGGGGCATAATGTGTGCACACTGGGAAAACAAAAGCACACATACATTGCACAAACTGATTTGATTGTGAATGTGCAGAATGACAAAAATACTTTTTCATCTCAAATGTGGTGGACATTTAAGCTGACTAAAGGGCTGGATGACATTTACCTTTCATCTTTTTTACCTCCCTGGATGAAGCTTCTTCTTTGATTGATGCCTGGCTGTCTGTCATGGGACTGTGGACTTTGATAATGTCACACAGTTTCCTCAGACTCTGAAGTCTTGGTTCTGATTAATTGAGACCCACCAGCTTACTCTTCAAGTCCCATTACCCATTTCGCTTCAGTGCACGTTCTGTCACCTGATGGGAATGACATCTGGCTCTAGGCACATGTGCAGTGCAGATAGGGTCTGAAGCAAGCAAAGAGGGTTCTCCAGGTAGATTGACTTTCAGCTTCACTTCCCCCTTGGCAAGGAGGTGGGGTCAGCATGACAAGTGTCCATCCTCCCTTGTGACTCTCATCTTTGTACCATGGCTTTGCCTGACATCATTATGAGCAGCTAGGCTTTCTCTCAAGCCCTCTGCTATTTCTCAGATCTCAATTAGTTTAGCATTCACACTCCTTCCTGCCTGTTCCCAGACCTGGCCTTCTTTGACCCACATGCTTTAAATTCTGATATTTCACTTAAAAGCTAACTTTAGCAAGTTACTTAACTTTGCAGAATTTTATTTTCCTTTACTTGGAAATGAAAGCAAGCTAGGCAGTTTATAAAGAGAATGTCTATGAGCACATTTTCAACACACTGCCTATACCTTAGTGGGTATTCAACAAAGAGCAGTATCCTGAGTCCTTTCTTTTTTTAAATATATCCTATCATCCTACTGTCATTAGCTGTTCTCCAATCTTGGTGGTGAACTTTGCAACTACTTAAAAAATTGGGTACTGATCTTCATGATTGCAGTTAGTTTTCCTCTTTCTCTTGGGAAGTCTTAGGTATCAAGGGGCACTGAATGTGTCCTTTGATTCTGATCAGGAGTGTCTTCCTGCACTAACCAATACTCTGGTGGCCGGAGAGCTGTCTATATTCATCCAGAAGGGAAGGATGAAGATTCATCCTTCAGTCAATTCATCCTATTGGCTCGCAAGTTGGAGCACTCTGCCTGACCCAGGAATGCCTTAGGTAGGGGAAAAGCCCACGGGCACAGAGGTTGCTGGCTGGGAGGAATGTAGCCAGCAGGGGCCTTCCTTAGCTATGTAGTCCTCTGGTGATTCTAGTTAGGCTGTCTCCTCTCCAAGAGCTCATGTGTCCACTTGGCAGGAGTTGTGAGAGGATACTGGAGGGCACACCCAACTACCAGCTGTGGAACCTGGGAGGCTGCTTGGGTTGCACACTAACAGCAGCCACTAAACAAGACCTCAAGGTTGTGTGTCCTATAAGAACTGGGGCAGGAAGTGAGGAGACTGAAAAAGCCTCAAGGAGCCACCTGTGACTTCACCTTTAGGAAAAGATCAGCTCCCAGCGCTGCTCAGCATCCTGAAGAGATCAGGGACATTGTGGCTCTTTAGGCTATTTTCTTACCAAGTAGAAACAGTGACATTTTTTTTTCCAGGAAGAAATATTGTGGAATTGGAAATGAAGAAACTTCTGGTGGAAGCTTGAATCTCTCAAGTTGAATCTTGAATCTTGAAGTTCTCAAGAGATAGCCAATTAGTTCTTCAAAATTTGGTTGGGATATATGATATCCCTTCCACATCTTATATAAAAAATGAATAAAGGTATATACACACATTCATGCCTACACACACACACACAGAGTAGAAATATGCAGTTAAAACAAGAAACTTCCCAGTTACAAGTATTTATGAGTGTGATATTTTTGCTGTTTTCTAGAGGAAAAAGATCCAATCTTTGGGAAGAGTGATCTGGTTGGGAAGAAAAAATGGTAGGCAAACAGTTGATATCAGTCTGAAATGTAGTCTATAGAGAAGCTGGGAAGGGGGATCAATGATAAGGCAAAAGGAAAGAAAAGGAAAATAGGTGTGTCTGATCTTCTCTAAGAAAATATGCTCTTTATTGAGACTCAGAACTAGAGGGTGGCTGTGAGCCTTATACAGATTTTAGCAGAAGAAGGCAAGACACCTCAGATTGTTTGCCTGTAATGATTTGTTCTGATTTAGAAAGATGAGCACGGACAGAATGCTGTGCTTAGGAAAGGTAATGCCCAGTGCTGGCAAGGATGCCACGACACTGGCATTCTCAGATTGCCGGTGGCAATACAAATTGGCACAGACCTTTTGGACAGCATCTTGGCAGCACAGGTCAAAAGCCATTACCTGTGCATTGATTTAAACTCAGGAATTACATTTCAATGTTTATTTCCTAAGGAAATCAAGACAAATATCATATTAATTCAACAGATTGAAAAAATCGCAATGAATACCAAAAAATTCATGCTGCCCACTGTCAAAATTGTAAATAAAGACTACTATTCATCTCACGACCTTGCTTCACCATACAGCAGTGATAGGTATTTCCATGGTCATTGACCCATGAGGTTCTGCAGATGGTTCCTGAAAGCTGAGGGTAGGGTATGAACAGAGTGGGAGAGGCTGAGCAACCCTGGGCTTTCTATGGATTCCTGTCTTTTACTTGTAAAAATTTTGATAACTTTTCCACCTGGTTCAAAGTACAGAAACATATTTAACTGAGTGTTTATCAGTGTGCACATTTTTCTTTATTCCAGCCCCAGTGTGGCTCAGCATGATACTGTTCAGTGACTTTGATATGACAGACTTGGGACTATGAAAGTCGCCCAAGGTTTGTCTGAAAGTCATTTCATTGTCTTACCTCTTTTTTGAGGGGATGGGGGTGGAGGCAGGTACCAGGGAGTGAACACAGGGCCACTGGACCACTGAGCCACATCCCCAGCCCTATTTTGTATTTTATTTAGAAACAGTGTCTCACTGAGTTGCTTAGTGCCTTGCTTTTGCTGAGGCTGGCTTTGAACTCCTGATCCTCCTATCTCAGCCTCTCAGGCTGCTGGGATTATGTGCCACTGTGCCCAGCTTCCTTGTCTTATCTCTGAATAACAATTTCAATGGACACGGTGAGAATTTAGTCATATGGAGGTGGGCAATTCTGGTGTTGTGTTGGGATGGGAATGGAATTAGCAGTGGAAGAATTATTATATAATCATTCTTTTGCCTGATTCCCATGCCATGGACTGCCATTTTTGAATAAGATCTTTTTAGATTCTACCATCTCAGGAATCCTAGAACTCAAAGAGAATATCAGTAGAAGTTATAAATATATAGCAATGATAATATTACCTGTACCCAATTTTATGGATGTCTAAAAACTCTGATCACATTATGAACAAGAGAGATATCTGCACAGGAGAAGGAAAAAAGCAGTACACAAAAATGCTCTCAGGCTACTTGTGTTACTATAATAGAATCTGATTTCTTATAATCATCCATTTTCCAAAATTTAAAATACTCTGTCAGTGGTAGGTTCATCATGAAAAACTGGTGTTACACAAACTGGGATAAAAGGATCACTTTCAGTACTTAAGCCAGGACTGAGAATACAACCTCACTACTGGCTGCAGTGTAGGTATTTTTGCAGCTTTTTCTTTATCTTCTGAATGCTTTGGGGATTTTACCGCCTTAAGTTCCACAGATATGGTTCCAGTATAATTGTAAAGTAATAAAAATTCAGTAAACAACTCATAGTAGGCACTGTGTACAATCATAAAATGTCAGAGCTCAAGAAAACTGTGTCAGGTGCTGACTTTTAAACGGATCACTGTCACTTTTTAATGAAAACATTTGTTTAGCCTCACAAACATGCAAGGCATTGAGTGTCCTTGTTGGAATGAAAATGAGGATCGCCTTCACTCTCATTCTGAGAGTTGTAATTCTCACCTTCTTATGAAGTGTTAGAGTTCTCAGATTTTTTTGTTGAGTCCATTGCTATACATACCAAAAAAATAAAAAAATCCCTAGTATCCCTTCCAGCTACAAGTGACCAATAGACTAAGGTCAGGTATATAGGACTGCAGTGTTTGTGGCATGTATTTAAAAGAAGTAGCTGCTTTCTTCCTCCATCCTCCATCCTGAGATTCAGATGTGGATGTGCCAGTAAATCACTCCTCATGGGGAGAATGAGGTCATTACTCCAGGATAGAGGCCAGGGAACTTTTCATGTTATGGACTAGATCATTAGTACTTTAGGTTTTGTGGGCTGTACAATCTCTATTACAGCTACTCAAGTCTTTTTATTGTAGGTTGAAAGTGGCTATGAACAACACTTAAACAATTGTGTGGCTAGGTTCAAATAAAATTCTGTCTGCAAAGACAATCTTCTATCTTAATTCACAAACCTTAGTTTATAGATCTCTGCTCTTATGTTGATGGAAAAAAATCAAAATAAAATTTTCTCAGGATGATGTCAAGTGTTTTCCCATCAAAACCCTTAATATATAAAAAGTACTGGAAATTCAATACAGAGAGGACTGGTCTATAGCAATCAATGTGTCTGAGAACCCTGGTAGGGAATTGGATGGGGAAGCTCAACAGAAGAAATAGGAAACCACCCATGCCAGAGGATGGAAGGACATGGTGGAGGACATCCTCACCAAGCTCAAGGTCTGTGCCAACCTTTAAAAGCTATTTGCAGTCCTAGACCTTTAATGAATTCATGGTCAGAGAAATAGATGTGCAGCTTGTTATAGACATTGCGTCTTGCATCTGAGTGACATGTAATCTAGTCTGCATCACAAGAATGTATTTCTTCAGTCTGTGGTTTGTGAAACTGCATATAAAAAGATGAAATCACTACCTCATGAAGCTATTTTCACTCTCATGTTCACTACAGCAATACTTAAAACAGCAAAGAAATTGAAACTGCAATGAAAACGTGGGATACGTGTTCACATGCACGCATGCACAAATAAACACACACAAACGAGAGTTTTATCCAGCTTAAATAAAGAGGAGATCCTGCCTCCTTCCATGTGACAAAACTTGAATAGACAACATGGAGGAAACTACACTAAATGAAATAAGTCAGACATGGAAAGGAAAATACTATATGATTTCAGTTTATATGTTGCTATAGTTTGGATCTTGAATGTCCCCCAAAGGTCCCAGGCCTGAGGTAAAAGGCTTGGTGTCTAGTCTACAGTGCTGTTGAGAGATGGTAGAATCTTTAAGAGGTGGAGCCTGGTGGGAAGAAGTTAAGGCCTTGGGGGTGTGCTTTTTAGGGCTATTGGCACCTGGGTCACTCCCCTTCCTCTGTCTCTCACTTCCTGGCTGTCACAAGGTGAGCAGCTTCCTCTACCACATGCTCCCTGTCATGATGTGCTGCCTCACCACAGGCCCAAAAGGAACAGGCCCATCAGACCATGGACTGAACTTTTCAAAACTGAGCTCAAATAAGCCTTTCCTCCTTTGGATTATTTTTGACATTTGTTACAGTAATGAAAAGCTGACTAGCACATGTAGAAATACACACCACACACATACACACACAGACATATATTATGCTTTGGATATAAGATATCCCCACAAAAACTCATGCATTAGGCAATGCAAAAATGTTTAGAGATGAAATGATTACATTTTGATAGCCTTAACCTCAACAGGGATTAAACCAGTTGATAGATTAATAATTTATAATGGATAATTAATAATTTATAATGGATAATGAATAGATAATAATTATTGATTAATTACTGGGTGGCAACTACAAGTAGAAGGAGCATGGCTGGTAGAAGTAGGTCACTGGGGGCATACCCTTGGGGATTATATTTTATCCCTGGCTTCTCTGCCTCCCTTCTGTCTCTCTCTCTGTCTCTCAGTTGCTCACTTTTACTCTGCCACACCCTTCTGCCATGATTTTTAAAACATTTTTATTATTTTTTTTTATTTTTACAGACTTTGTTTTGATTCAATGTACACATATGAGGTACAAATTTTCATTTCTATGGTTGTGCATGATGTACATTCATGCTATTCTTGTTAATCCTAAATGTACATAGGGTAATGATGTCTGGCTCATTCCACCATTTTTCATACCTCCACTCACTTTGGACCCAGAGCAATGGAATCAGCTGAGTATGGACTGATACCTCTGAAACCTTGAGCCCAAATAAATGTTTGCTTCTCTAAGTTGTTCTTCTCAGGTATAGGTCACAATTATGAAAAAACTAACACAGTATATGGGTATATGTGTATGGGTATATGTGTATATATGTATATGTATGAATGCATTTGTGTGCATATATGAGTGTATGTGTGTATGTATCTATGTATATGCTCAAATATACAGAAATAGAGAAACAATTGTTATTGGGGTGGAGGGTTGGGACAGGAGAATGGGGGGCTGTAGGTCAAAGGAACAATATAGCAGATATGTAGGATGAACATATACAACATCAGAACTATAGTTCATAAAGGTACTGTATTTGGAATTTTTGTGAAATAATTAGATTTCAGTTGGTTTTGTCACAACAAAAAAGAAAGTATGTGAGATGATAAATATGTTAGTCTACTTCATTATAGTAGCCATTTTACCCATTTTACTGTTTATTTTTATCTAGCATCATGTTGTAAACCTCAAACACATGCAATAAAATTTATTTTCATAATGAAAAAAAATCCAATCTGGTTTAAAAGCACATGTATCTGATCCTTCTGCCCAGGATTCCAGTGAAGCTCTGAACCATACTGTCTTTTTAGAAATAGTAAAAAACTCCAGGTTTAGATGGGAATTGAGGGAACAAGGGTCTCATCAATGTCTCAGGCTTTAGTTTTTCCTTTTTACATTTGACATCAGATGTTATAGAAGGCATGGTTTGTGACAGGCAGGGCACGCAGCAGTTTGAATTTGGCTTTTTCTATTTTGAACTGGTTCCTTCATCAGAGGTGAAGTGTGGAAATGGGGTAGGCTAATGACTGGTTGCTGACCCCTGAGCTAGTCCCTGGATGGCTCAGGGAGCACTACAATGTCACCTTTATGTAGTGATTTCTGATAAAAATGACAGTGGACTGTGTGATCCCTGCCTTCAGTGTGCTTAGAATGCAAACAAACAAACATCAAATGGGTGTACTGAGGGAGTAAATGCTTTTATTTTCCCACTTGACCCTGAAAACCTTTATCTGCAGTTGGAATTCTCCTGAGTCAGTTTCCCCATGTTCTTCTGGCATCCCCATTCCTCTTTATGCTGTTTGCTGTCCCTTATCTCTTCACTGTAACCATGAATTCAATTACCTCAAGTTCTCTTTGAAATGGTACAAACACAGATGCATCCAGAAACAGAAACAGATGCCGAGAGGAGGAGAAAGAGGGAACATGGCTTTACGAGGCTAATGCCATACTCATTTTTATCTAGACTACACTTTAGTCATTTTAGAATAGATATTTGAAGAAATAATTGCAACACAAGCATAGATACAAAAAGGTAAAAGAAGAGAATAAAACAAATCAAGGACAACATTTTTCTTCATTGTGCAGCGCTAGAGGAATTGCAATCTTTTGCTAGTGTGCTGCAATACTGCTGGTTTCTTCTTTGTTTTATGTTAAAGAGGCTAAGTGGAAACGGGATTGCTGCTGCTAGTCCAATGGTCGTGAAATTTTATTGTGAAGACTGACACTATTTTCTCACGGTTTCACCTTGCAATATAAATACATTGAAAGTTCTCTTCCATTAAATTTCAAATGTGTTTATACAGCTGGACTTTTGAAAATATATTTACCTGGAATATATTTTAAGGCAGAATCCATTAAAAAAAAAACAGTAAAAAGTCAAATGTTTTCTAAGGGATGACATTCCCACGATAGACATTTTGCCTATTTTCCTGAAGAAATCATTAGACAGAAAACTGAATTTGAAACTTAGAATGACGAAATTCATTCTGGTGTCTAGAAAGATGCTTGAAATGAAGGCTTCTCCAGCGAGGAGAGTGAATCCTTGAAGGTTTCCGGAGTATTATCTCATAATAAGAAATGGAGAGGAGAACAGTGAGAGGAATGCATGCTTTATCCATTTTAATGTGTTTCCACCTTAAATTAAAATCTGACAATATACAGCTTTTCTATTTATTTCACAAAATACAAGCCTGGCAAGCTCTTTTAAACACCCAACCATAGGCTCTGTGTTTATATTTTGCTAGTCCAGCTGGAAACCAACTTATAGTTTGTATCTGCACAGAACTTGCTGCCACCATTTGCCTGCTTAGAGGCAACAATTTTGTTTCAACTAATTATCAGTATATTTTATTAAATGATGCTTGTTATGGTCTGGCTCTTAAATATCCCCCTTAGGCCCTTATTTTAACAGTTTGATCTCCAGCCTGTGGTGCTACTGGGAGTGGTGAAACCTTTAGGAAGTGTGGCCTAAAGAAAGAAATTTAGCTCATGGAGCATTAATTTGAAAAGGGTATTGGGACCGTGGCCTCTTTGTCTTTCTGTTTTTGCTTCCCAGACATCATGAGGTGAGCTGCTTTATTCCCAGAACTCCTTACCCTAATATTCTGCATCCCTACAGGCCCAAAACCATGAAGCCAAATGACCAGGAACTGTAAGCCAAAATAAACCTTTTCTCCTTCTAAGTTGATTATCTCAGGTATTTTGTTATAGTGATAGAATGCTGACTTATTCAGTTGTCATTTGGAACACTACTAAAATTCTTATAAACAGTGGCCACTTTATATCAGGATTATCTTCTGAATATTCAGAGGCATCTCTCCTTTTAATACATCTTTTCCCTCTCTTCAAGAGTTTAAACTTCATAGTCTTATATGTTGGTTCAGACACAGTGGAAGAGCCTTTAGTTGATCATTGCCAAGTGCTCATAATTTGGGGAGATTTGAAGATTTTGAACAACAGTCTGATTTCCTTGAATGAGTCTTCTCTAAGTTATGGTAATTCTCTCCTTTTAGGCTGAAAACTCTGTGAATGAAGTCATCTCATCAGCATCACTCTCTCCACTTGTGGGATAATCCGATTGAATTGATTTTGGAGACAAAAGAAGTATACTTAAATTTTCTAATATTTTCATGAATGCCCTGCACTGCCATTAATTTGTTTATTTAGCCCTACATTTTTGACTACTTGACTTTATGTCAGATTGATACACCTGCCTTCAGACTCTGAGTTGCACAAATTGCTTCAACAGTTTGGTACAATGGACTATGTTTTTGTCTTCAAGAGTGTGATGTTTACAGTAAGCATTTCTTGCTGTACATTTTATTTTCTCCTTTATAAGTAAGATGCAAGGATAGGAAAGAAAATGAAAGTAAAATGCTGTTGACTTACAGTTGAAAGGACCAATGCCAAGCAATTTAAAATCAGTTCAAATTTCAGCTCATGACATTATACATTCAGACATTTCCTGTGCAACCCAGAGGAATGTTCACTCATCTCTGAGTTAAAATATTTAGTTTTCTATCACTATATAATGTATGATGCGAAGGAAAATTTTATATAAATCATTTTGATTTTACAATGCAACTCACACTTTGTTTCTAATATGTTATTAAACAATTAAAATTAGGATTTTGTTCTTTTCAGGGGGAAGAAAAGACAAGTTTGACAAAAATGACATTTCTTCCTGTAATAAAAAAATTGTTGCATGCTCAGAGAATTAAATTTTAATAACACAGAAAAGAAAAAAATAAGTATAACTCCCCCCACACAATGGGGGGAGAAAAGAGCACTTTGTTGTTATAGTGTAAATGTGTACATATTTATGAATTTTATAATTTTATACGATTATAATGACTAGCTTGAACTATATTTGACATTTGCTTAATATGAGAACATCTTTTCCCATGGCATTATATCTCTTTTAACAGATTTTTAAAGATAGAGTCATATTTGGGGATTTTTAACAGAATACACCTATCAGAAAAGAGAATAATGCATTTGGTACCATTTCTGCCATTTTTTGGCTTTCATTTATTTCTTTTAGTTCTTTTTGCTTTCTCTCTGCTTATGTGTATTTATTTGATTATTTTTTTGTGGTGTGTGGAAAGTGTAGATCCTCTTTTAAATTCTTTTCAAAGCTACTTTAAAGACATTTTTAAATTAAACTCACTAGTATTATCTACTAGCATCAATGAAGAGATGTGATTTAGCCTATGTTTTAGAAACCATTAGACTTGACTAAGAAATACATAAACTACAGAATGTAGGATAAATTTACTTCCTTACATTATTGGTAGAGGCTTAGATGATATTTATTAATGTTTAATTGTGTGTCTTTTAAGAATCACTTTTGATTGCTTAGAAGAATGACCAACAAATTACTTGGTAGGTAACTAAGCTTGTTACAAGGATAACTGTTACTTATTTTATATTGCAACATAACATTCTCAAGGTTTTTAATTAGTTCAAGTTTCTGTAAACTCAAGTATCCTTTCGACTATTTTCTATTTTAAATTACTTATTTATTTTTTAATTTAAATATAAAATTGTATATATTTATGGAGTACCATGTGATGTTTTGATATATGTATACCTTGTCCAATGCTCAAATCACTGCATAACATTCATATCTCTCTCTTCAAACACCATTTCTTTGTGGTGAAAACATTAAAAAATTTTTTCTTCTAGCTTGTTGGAAATATGAGTGCATTATTGCTACCTAGAGTAACAACAATAACCTACTTATGCAGCAACTCATCATAACTCCTTACTCCTACATAACTCTAAGTTGGTATCCATTGGCCATCATCTACCCTGCCGCCTCCTGACTCTCCCTAGCTTCTGTTACAACTATTCTCCTCTCGGCTTCTGTAAGGGGGTCAGTGTTTTTAGTTTATGCCATGAGTGAAAGCATGTACATTTTTCTTTGTGTTCTTGGGTTATTTCATTCAATATCATGACCTCTAGTTCCTTCTGTTTTCACAAATCCTAGGGCTTTATCCTTTTTATGGCTAAAGAGCATATTTTTTGTGTGTATGTATACCACATTTTCTTTGTTTTATGGACATAGTATTTCTATTCCTTAGTTATTGTGAATAAAACTATAATAGTTATGAATGTTTTAATGAAGAATATGTTAATGGCTTATTAGGAATCTAGACACCTTGTAACTATTTTGTTGCTTGAATGCATGAATTAATATTTGTGAGTTCCCTTCAAACTCTGATATTGCTCCAGAGTCTACAGTTGTCTCATGTTTTGAGTAATTACAAGGATGAATACAACAATTATAATGCTGACTGTGGGAAATACTTAGAATCACCCACCAAATAACCAGAGCTATTTGTGTTCACGGTCTCCTTTCTAGCTTGGGGCATCTGTGCATCAATATCATGAAGGATTATTATTATTATTATTGTTGTTGTTGTTGTTTGATACTGGGGATTGAACCAAGGGACACTCAAACACTGAGTCATATCCCCAGCCCCTTTTTCTATTTTATTTTGAGACAGGGTCTCTTCAAATTTCTCAGGGCCTGCTAAATGGTTTAGGCTGGGTTTGAACTCTTGATCTTCCTGCTTCAGCCTCCTGAGCCACTGGGATTACAGACTTGTGCCACAATAATACAGTTATCATGTTCTCACCAAAAACTCCCAGTGCATCCTGTCCCACAAGGTCAAGGACATCATTTCCAACAACTCCCCTCTCACCTTCTGGTGTCAGAATTTCCCCTCTGTCTAATAGATAATTCCTCTTAACTCACTGCTTTATACCTCATTTCTCTTCTGCCTTTACCATGAATTCTGTGATAGAGTTAACTATACTCATTAACTTTAAACTCTCCCCTCCACTTCTCTCTGAATCATCTTGCAATGTAACATTCCCCCACCCTACTCCACTGCCAGTTACCAAGTATCAAACATGGAATTCATCATTGGACATAGCTAATGGCCCCTTCCATGCTGAAATCTCCTATCACATGGTTTCTAGGACATCATGATCTATTGATTTTATTACTTCTTCGCTCAGCTCTTCTTTTCCATTTATATTTTCTATATACTTTGCTATGTTCTATTCTCTCTAAACTTTTGACATTAGAATGCCTCATCCCTCCATCCATGAAGCCCTGCATCATGCCAGACTCATAGATCAATTATGCAGTTGATGTCTCCATTGAATGTTATTTTATTTAGTTTTTTCATTGCTGTGACCAAAAGACTTGATGAGAACAATTTTAGAGGAGGATATGTTTATTTGGCACTCATGGTTTCAGAGGTCCCAGTTCATAGATAGCTTAACCCATTGCTCTGGGCCTAGGTGAGGCAGAATGCCACAGCAGAAGAGTGTGGTGGAGGAAAACAGCTCAGGACATGGCACCAGGAAGCAAAGAGAGACAGAGCTCCACTTTTTAGGGACAAAATACATATTCCAAAGGCATATCTCAATGACCCACCTCCTCCAGCCACCTGCCTGCAGTTACCACCCAGTTAATCCTTACTGGGGACTAATGCACTGATTAGGTTAAGGATCTCATAACCTAATCATTTTACCTCTAAATTCTCCTGAAGTATCTCACAGATGAGCTTTTGGGGAACACCTAATATCTAAACCATAGCAAATGGACAGTTGGGCTACGACTTTGCTACGACTGGAAGAATTTTCTTAGTATTTCTGCTCCATACCTGTGACCTTACTTGCATATTCTTCCTCTTCTCAGCAGCAACTATATCTTTATTTGATTGGACCAAATGACTTGAAATCACTTTTTCATATTCCATTTCTACTATTTTCAACAAATCCTCTACTTTCAAGTCTTGTTCAGAATTTGACCATTTCTCAACTCATGCCCTTATGTCCTCGTTATAATCCAATAAAATGTCTTAACTGGAATATTGTAATAATAATCTCTCAATGATTAATTCTACTTCTCTTCTTGCTCTCTCCCTTCATTTTAGTCTATTCTTAGCTTAACAGTCATTTAATTCCCTGTTAAGATGTACGTTAGGAAATGTCACTCCTCTACTTCAAGCTTCTAGTGCCTTCTCATTTCACTCCCTGTGATATCCAAAAACTTTGCTATGAACTGGATGAGACTAGCTGTCTTTTCTCATTATATCTACTCTTGTAATCATCTCTGCTCACCCCTCTGCAACTACTCTGGTCTCTGCCTCTGCTTTCTCATAATGACAAGCAGCCCCTCATCCCGCTTCCATTGTTTCTTCTACATGGGACCATCTCCCCCAGACACTAGCAAAGCTTGCTTCTCAACAAACCTTTTCAGTTCTTTCTCTAATATCCCCTTGCAGGTGAGGGCTTCATGAAATCTGTTTTAAAAATTGTAACTACTACTTCTGTCTCTTGTATTCAATATCTATGGCCTTAAAGTCAGTCAATGGGTGCAAGAATAAGTTGTTGATAAAATTCTCAAGTTAATGCAGGATATTAGACCATGGTGTGTTACAGACAAGTTGGTCTACCAATGTGACAAAGGACATCTTTCAAAGTTGTCAGTGCACCACTGAATTTCAAACTCATTGAAAAAAAGAGTCAAAGTCTAAATTAGACCAATTAAATAAATGTGAAGCCTTGTGAAATGTCTGATTGTTTGCCTCTCCCTATGTGTTGCATTGTGTATACCTGTTCTCCTTAGTGTCTGGCTGGAGCCACTCAAGTGCAGGTTCAGTGTGCTTGGATTTGTCTGTGGATATGCCACTTCTCATTTTCAATCATATTTCAGGATGGATACTTTGATTTTTGAAAACCTGAAATGAATGTTATTTCATGCTTGAGTGTATGGTTTGAAGAACAATGAATGTTTCTCTTGGGGACTACGTTTACTGTTTCTACAGTTGCAGGGTATCCCTGTCTACCCTAACCCACTATCTAAACTTTTCTGAAAGATGAGCTATCCATCCACTTCAGCACCTATACCTAAATGAAGAGGCCTGATTTTCATTTTCTTCTGGTTGTTGATAGAATTCTGCTTTTAAATTTAATGTTGAAATCTGATGATGATGCAGGCTCAAGGTCAAATCCCTGATCTCTCTCATTCATGCATTTCATGTGAGAGTTGAGCCAAGGACAGAGTTCTCTTTGCCTCACAGGAAGGTAGGAGATTCATTATTTGAGAATATTAACATATCCTTATTTTTTTCTGTATAAAAAAGAGTGAATGGACACCTACAGTTCACAGATTGCAAAATTTATCACATTTATTTATAATGGAATACCTTTTTGATGATCTTTAAAACCTCATATCCACTTGAATCCCTGGAGTTGTCCCATATATTGGGATTTCAATATGAATAATTGATGCATAAATTTAAAAGATTTATAGCAGCAAAAGGATACAGAACTTGAAAAGCACTAGAGTAGCTTTTAAGGGCTGGTTGATTTGAGGTGCACTTTCTTTGGTTTGGTGGTTTGGGGAGGTGAGGATGAAAAGTAAATCAAATTATCATTCTTCTGGGCAAGGCTTTGTTCTCCTCTATGTAGAAGAAAAGTTGTCTGTGTAAGTTGAAAATTGCTGTGATTTGCACTTCAGCTTCATATACATATTTTTTATACCAGCAATTGCACCCAGGGATACTTAACCACTGAATCGTATCCCCAGCCTTTGGTTTAATTTTTTAAAACTTTGAGGCAGGGTTCCAATAAATTGCTTAGAGGCTTGCTATGTTGCTGAGGCTGGCCTTGAACTCATGATCCTCCTGTCTCAACCTCCAGAGTCACTGGGATTACAAGAGTGCACCACTCCTCCTCGTTAAGCTTCATGCATCTTGAAGTTTATAGAAATTTGATGCAGATTCTAGCAACAGCTTGAATATTACTCTTAAGTTTTAAGATTGCTATTAGAGCCATTTTAGTTTAGTGTGTAAAATTCTAGTAACTAGATCAGAAAAACTGATTCAATCTTGCATAATGATTCCTCAACTGTCAAGTTGCATCACATTGAGAATTCTATACAAAACTTTTTAAAAAATTTATTTATAAATCTAGAAACTATGTAAGTTTCAGAACTGATTGAGAAAATGTTGATACTAACTTATTTATAGAGGTCTTACATTTAAGACTGAAAATCAATGCTGGTGATTATTAAAATATTATTTAAGCTTACAAATTACTGTTTTGGTGAAATCAAGGCATTAGAGCTTTTAATTTCTGTCTATATATTATCTTACATTGAGTGCCTCCTCAATGTTTTTTTAAATTTTTTAAAACACTTAGTAGGGTTACTACAGTTTGGTGTCTCTGGGAGCCAACTCCAGTGATCAACTAATCCAACAAAAGTACGTGGGTCTATGGGTGAGGATAAAAAGGATGATTAACCCAACTTGTGGAGTCTTCTATTTTATAGGAGGGAATGAAATTGAAATTGGTATTTTCCAACAAATGTGGAATAATAATTCATTATCCAGATCAGAAATTATCTTGTATTTTAAGTACATAAACTATTCCATCTTAAAATCAATTTTTGTAAACATGGACTACCTTATCATATCAAATATTTATTAGGGTTTCTTATAGATCAAACTTCTCAGCAAAGAAGTTATGGTTAAACTACTTTTTCCACCATTATCAAATCACATAAGACATTACTTCATCTAATAAAAATGGGCATAGTTTTCAGCTCCTAGGGGATACTTTTAGAGTCTCACTCCAGTTTGAGACAAAACACACAAGGATATGTACTTAGTAGTATTTGTATTATCCCCCAAAGCAAAGTTGCTATGAGCATGATTTGTGTGCCTGTTCATAGTTACCCTCCCTGGCATATTTTTGAGAAGACACAGTAGAAACACACTTGAAACATAAGCACATTTTATAAGCAAAAACTTAAAATCTGGAACTATTCCAGGAAGCTGATTAGATCAAAATGACATTTTTGTGTGCATTAGGAAAAGGAGAGGTGGACTCAGGGATCACAGGGCCCCCCCTGGCTGAGCACTCACACAGCAGTTGCTATTTCACTAATATGCCAAAGCAAAAACCTAGGCCTGTGGGTCTGGTTTCAGATATCTCATAAGTATTTCTGTGCACGGAATATTAGAAAGTGATTAACAACTCTCTGTGCTTTCATCTCAAGACTGTTATTTTCTTTCCCTCACGGGGACAAAGCCCAGGCAGCTGTACCCTGTTATTTTACGAAGCTGTGTTACAGTATCTGGAGATTTTGCCATCTTCATCTGCTCCATTTCAGTGAAATAATAAATGCATGGGGGAAAATTGCAGAAAAGAGAGGAAGCAAAATAATAAGATGATCCAAGGCCTTTGGCACCATGTGAATCTCTCCTCCTCAAAACTTTCATTACAAACAGCAATGACTGATGAAACAAGATTTCATTCACACTCTCTCTCTGTCTCTCTGTCTCTCTGTCTCTCTCTCTCTTTCTCTCTCTCTCTCTCTCTCTCACACACACCTGTGTGTTGCACAGACCCACACTTATGAATGAAGGCAGTTATTTTGTCTTGGGAGACACACACACACACACACACAAACACACACATCTTTCTCTCACTCTCTAGATACAGGTGCAAATGCTTTGTCTCATTTAATATAATTTTTAATTTGTATAGGGTCATACAGAAAAGGTAGAATTAGAGAGTTGATGTTGTGAACTCATAGGCAAGGTGTCATAATCTATTTTTAAATACACAATTCATTTAAAGGATCAAAACCAAAACAAAACAATGTGTTCAGAGAAATGATATCAGAGACTAGGGGATGCTATTTTAGTTGAAATTGTTGCTCTATGAAAAAAAAACATAAAATATTTGGAGTGTTTCCATTTAGGAAAAGAGAATTTCTGAATGTGAAGGAATATTTTTGTTTGTCAAAACTTTAAAATCAGCTTAATTTTATTTTGCAAAACTTTTTGAGAAGGCTGACACTTTCCTCCTCTAATCTCTTTCTCTTCAGATGGGTGTGTACATGTGTGAGTTTGTGTGAGCATGTGTGTGTTCAGACCTATCACAATATTCAGAAACCCTTTACCTCTGTTCTCCATTCATATTTTAGTGTCTAGGAAGAAAATCATGAGGAACAGAGGCTTAGGAGAGGGGAGGGATCAAGAGACTATGAAGTAGTCAGTCAGCAAAGTGTGAGAGAAATAAATGAAAATCTTTATCTTTTCTGTCCACAGTCCTCTTTACTTATTTTTATTATTTTCATCAACATTAAACTTTGAAAAAAATTCAAATGTGTAAAAATTTGCAATGAAAAGAGAAATGATGTGCACCCATCTAAATTCAATGATCATGGATATTTTACAAAAATTGTTCTGTCTGCGTATTTCTCTGAAACTGTTTCTATCTACCTGTTTATCTTCGCAGAGTCCTATAAATGTTTTTAGGCCAAGGAACTAACTAAACTTAATTACATCCTCTGCTTATAGATTTCTTTAATCCTGTTTATTCTAGCATAGCTACCCTACATCTTAATTTTAAGATATCGATTTCAGGGATGTGGCACCCCTACCCTGAGATTGTTCAAGTGCTTCTCCATGGCGTCTCCTACTTGTTCCTGTGTCCCATTGTAACTGCTTACTATGTCCCATAGGCTTGTCTAGATTCAGATTTAAAATTTGGGCAGTAATTCTTCAGAGGGAATTCTGTGCACATCATATGGCATGCATTTGAAGAACTGAGTTAAATCCCTGATTTACAAAAGTCAGACTCAGAAAACGTGTAGTGACTTCCTTGAGTCAGCCTCTCAGAGGTGACTTTCGGAAAACACTGCATTAGCAAGTTTCAGCACTTTCTATGTGAGCTGAGTGCATAAGGGCAGCCCTGTGTGGCCATGGTTTCCTCCCTCCAGTGGAGGTGCAGTTTCCCTACTTTGAATATCTGGAACAAATGGGGTCACAGTGTAAGCTTTCATATTTACAAATCTTAGGGTTAGGACAGGCTTCAAAACAGTGATCTGATTTTTGAACTGCTAAGTTCTTACTAACTCCTTTTGCTAAACCAATCTCTTTCTAGCAAGCCTGAGAATTATCTGGAAGACTTACTAAAACCCAGAACCTCCAATTCAGCAGGTCTGGGGGGCATGCATGTGTATGAGGTTTCCAGAAATGGCACATGCCAGTGTCCCAGGAACCACAGTTTGAAAACAAGGAACTAAAGGCTACATTTTTCTCACCTGAGAATCCTGTGGCAGTCATCCTTTAGGGAAATTTCATTTGCTAACATCTTGAATAAATCAGAAGTAGACAAAGCTCAGGAATTTGTTTTAAGGCTCGTACTTTAATTTATGAATTTCTGCTCCATATTTATCTTAAGTTAGTCTGTATTTTCACTCGCTAAATGTAAACGCTAATACCAGATTATTTCACAAGATGGAATAAAGATCAACTAAGGTGACGTATGTGAAACCACCTCTAAACTGCAAACAGCTAAATTCCTAAAAAAATTACTCAGATACTGGCTTTTAAATGCCAGAGCCCGGTGGAAACAGACCCTGGGGGCACCACAAAACAAACTAGTTGGTGAGGATGGTATGAGGAGAATGCAGAATTAAACTTTGCTTACATCCCAGTCATGTGGATATAAAATATTAATTAATATTAGAAGAGGGAAGGAACAAAAGAAGAAAACATTTAAATAAATCAGCACTGGTTTAGACAGCGAGCTATATATTTTTCTAACACCAATTTTATTCCTTGGATGGAAGTTAACTACCATTGAAAAATGCATGAATTCTAGTAACATGCCTTCATTATGTGGCTCTTCCTCCTAAAGTAATGAAAAGCAGAATTCTGCCTGACACAGTAGAGGGTGGGATTTTGAGATGGGCAGAGATACACAGGACATTTTCTTTATTAATGTTGTGTACAAGCTAGGCACTTGAACTTTTCAAACCTTAGTTCTCATAACTCAGACTTACTAATGCTCTCAATTGTGAAAGTATATGGCAGGCTACCTAGCAAAAGAGGGATTACTGAATAGCATTCAATGGTTACATTTTTATTCTATGATCTTAGAAGAACAGATATTACTTCTCATGTCGTGAAATATATAAAACCACCAAATGAAAATATAGGTACTTCTTATATTTATAGATCTCATAGCAATCATGGGGTTCTATAAATATTTGGGATTTTTTTATTTCCCCCTCCAAGTTCAATTTTTATGTTATTATGATCTATGCTGATCGTGTTTTTCCATTAAGAGGGTTTTTCCACTTTACTTTGAATAACTCTTCCTAGACAGAGTAGGTCATAAAATAACAGTGCTCATTTTCTTTAACTTCTCATTCCTTTGTATATCTCACTGTGATGGAGTGTGGTTGGAGCAGGGAAACAATTCTAGTATCTTGGTAAAATCTAAGAGTCTTCAAAATTTTGAGCCCTTAGATACATTGACAATGACCCCCTTCCCTGCACATTGAAGCAGATCTAGACATGCATTTCAGGAAGACCTACCAAAATTTGTTGCTTGCCTTCTTGCTCATCCTTGCCAGTGAGTAGAAGGCAAAACTTGACATTCCTCATGAACAAGGTTATTCTTTTAACTCATTCCTTGTACTCAAAGAATTGGCAACTTTTTACATGTGAGAAAATACATCTCTTCATAAGTGTTGTCATAACAAATTTTATCAGTGGCAAATTATGTGGTCCTTACCAAAATGCATGTTGAAATTTAATCCCCATTGTAGACAATAAGATGATAGAAACTTAATCCATCTATGGTATTTGGAGGTGAAACTCTTGGCAGGTTCTTCAGGCTAACTGAGGTCATAAATTTGGGGCCATAATCCGGTGGGACCGTGACTTTGTCAGAGGAGGAGGAGAGGCATGAACTAGGACACTTTCTTGCCCTCTGTCACCTTAGGAGTTTTCAGAGAGTCCCTCACCAGATGCAGTCACATGATCTTGAACTTCCCAGACTTCAGAACACTGGACTGAATGAATCTTTATTTTTTTTATAGATTACCCAATCTATGGTATTCATTCAAAACAATAGGAAGTAGATAGATACCTACTTCTCCATTTTATTTAGTATGATTTATCAAACAGATTTGCATTCTGAAATAAAGCACTGCTGGCGGTAGAGGCAGAAACTATGAGAAATGAATGAGCTGAAAAAAGATTAAATAATAAAAATGAGGGACTCCAGGAAAGACAGAGATCAAAAACAAAGGAAAAAACAACAACAACAACAAAAAACAGACCTCTAGACAATTAAATATAAAAATACAAAATATCAATGATCTAAAGCTAGTTTAAACCAATAGTAACTATGCTCTTCTAACAGCATAAACTTTGTTTCAATATAACATTTCGAAAGCTTTCAGTAAGACAGTGTTATTTGAGAAAATACCTAAGTTAATTGTTTAGGTGTAGTAGTTTTTGTTTTGTCATATTCTGAAATAACCCCTCTGATGACTCCTTCTCAAGAAGGACACTCAATGGACTTGAGTAGAATTCCATTCTGTGTATATAGACCACGGCTCCAGTGTCTTACTTCCTAACTACCAGTTGAGAAAGTGGGAAACAAGATGCAGAAAGCTCATTTAAAGCCAAGTTAAAAAGAATGGATGATGCGGCGTTTTCTCTAGAAATTTATCAATCCATGGGCAGTCTGATGGAGAGGCCTGAAGAAGGACCCATTTACACTAAGATTTATCAGGCTAGGCGCTGTTGTGTGTAGGAGTTAATGAAGAAGTTAAGAGGAAAGAATTAACTTCAGAAGCTGAGAGTGGAGCTCATTTCAGATAAGAAATCACGTTTCCCTAAAAGCAGAAAATGAAAAATAGCAGAGTAGGAATGGTACTGGAACTTCTTAAAAAATTTGGGCTGATGATACTTGGAATTTAAATCAATCGATAGTTCAATATGGAGTTTGGACTATAATAAATCAAGAATTTATAGTGGAATGTTTCTGAGGCCTCAGTCAGCAGGTACTGATGGGGAACTGAGTTCACATCTAGGATGGAAGTACAGGAATGCTGAATGCAGGGAGCTTAAAAATACCCACACCTCTATCCTCCCAGAGTTCTACAAAAGACCCCTGGGGGAACATTCAGAAAATGACTGACAATACCCTACTTTACAGATGTTCCCCTAACATTATACAGTTTTAAATAGTGTGTGTGTGTGTGTGTGTCTTCTTTTGAACAGGAAAATAGTTCTCAGTGATCACTTAGCTGAATGATAAGTAGTTTGACCTTTTAAACTGCCTTTTATTTGGTTAATCTTTATTTTTCAAACTCATTGGTTTGGCCAATTATGTCACAGATAACATTCTTGGGTGATCCTTTTTCACCCTTAAGAAAATTTCTTCACGAGGAGGTCTTTTTTTAAAAAAAAATTATCTTGGTGGGAGGGATTGGGGAATTGAAAATAGGGGCGCTTGACCACGGAGCCACAATCCCAGCCCTATTTTGTATTTTCTTTAGAGACAGGGTCTCACAGAGTTGCTTAGCACCTGGCTTTTGCTGAAGCTGGCTTTGAACTCATGATCCTCCTCCTACCTCAGCCTCCTGAGCAGCTGGGATTACAGGTGTGTGCCACCGCACCCAGCTCATGATAAGGCCTTTCATTAAATCATTCAAGTATTTATTGAGTGCTCACTGTCCCAGACAGGGGCAGGAAGGAGCAAAAGGGAGGTAACCCATGCTGATTCCAGCCCACCTGTAGGCAATACTGGTGAATGAGCAACTCCCCTTGAGAAGGCTGAGGGGAAATGGTTGTGATGGGAGAGCTAGGTTTCAATTAATGTCAGTGTTGGCAACATAATGTGAGCTCTACAGGGACTTCTTATGTTGAATTATTTCTCAGGAATAAATACCCAGGAGTTGGATTAATGGGTCAAAGATTAATAAATTTCTCTTAGCTCTTGAAATTTATTCCCATTATGTTTTCCAAAATTGTACCAATTTACAATGTTATTCAGAAGGAATTAATGTGATCCTGTGTGTCTCATTTTGGATTAAGTCCTAACATGTATTTAGATTTATGTTAATTTAATAGGTGTAAAATTGAATTTCATTGTTGCTTAAATTTCTGTGCTTTCATTACAAATGTTCTTGGACATTTTCCATGTGTTTCTTTATTGTTTCTATTTCCTAATTTCTGATGGTTCCACTCATAATAACTACCCATCTATCTATTGGAGTGTTGATGATTTTCTTGCAATTTTAAAACCATTACTGTTCTGGTGAAAAAGATACTAATTGCAAAAACAACAAATATGTATGGAGAAGCATAAATTAATGATGTGATGTTATCATTATACAGAGGCCCAATAATGATCTTGAGGTGGACTAAGAATACAGACAGATTTGCTTTATACCTAGTTAATTGTCATCTAAGGGAGAATAGCAGGGAACAGGGTGGATAATTTATGTGTTCCATATGTAAATAACCAGCATTAAGTGGTTGCAACCTTTGCAAATCCATGTCCACTTTGTTGATATGCCAGTTAAATGAAGTTTTTTTTTTCTATATGTCACTTTTTCTATTATAAAATTTATCAAAGCCACTGAAAAATGACTCAGGTATGAATGATATTCTTTTAAAATCTGTGTAATAATTGCACACCTCTGGCCATTTGACTAAGGAAATGTGACTGGAAGTGGCACTGTCACATTCAAGCAGAAGCTTTAAGACATTGTTTAGTTCTACCAAGTTCCCTTTTCTCTTTCTGTGATATTGGAAATATCTGGCTCTTGTAGGCTGAACCCTCAGATAAAGATCTGCAGAGCAATACCCCGTGGCTCCATCACATACATGCAGTGCAAGTGAGAAATACATGTTCTGCTTCTACAAGTCATTGGGAGTTTAGGGATTGTTTACAACCACCATATAACTTAAGCTAAGCTGTTGACAAAGACATGTTCCTTCTAAAATGGATTTCATAATTCCTGTTACATTTATTTTTATCTACTATACATTTTATGATGCTACTGTAAACAGTGTGTATCATTTTACTCTCTTTTCTTATTGACAATTTTTTATACAGTGGAAGCTGATTTATGTTTCTTCTTCTCCCTTTTTTCCCCACCAAACATCTGTACTGTGGGTGTATCCTTGTTCCTCATTTCTCCCACTAAGTCTATTGCCAGGTGTTTTTCCCTACATTCCCAAGACTTCAAAATGTTAAACTTTTAATCTAGACCCTTTTTCTTGAGCACTGCAGGCTATATAACCTAGATTTTCCTAATTTCATCAATGAACTCATAAATAAATGAATTCTTGATTTTACCCCTCAATACTTTTTTTTTTTTTTTTTTACCCATTTCCTTTATCCCAAATAAAAGCAATGGAAGCCCCAACTAGTGTCTCCAATGTGGGAGCCTTGATCTCCTCCTAAGCATTTTTTCTGGAGGGAGTTTCATCTCTTCTACTGTTTTTAAAATATGCCACCTTCTACTCTCTTCCTGTCCTGACCTTACCATTAACCACGTAAATAGTTTCCATTGCCTCAGCTATCTCCAAAACCTTTTTTACATCACTAACCAGGTAGTTTTTCTCAAATTTGGTTTTGATTGCTTTTAGTCATTATCTGTGGTTTCCTATTGTATCCAGGATAAAGTCATTAAATTGGATTTTGTACTAATTGACAGTAGCATTTCAGTTTTATGTTTGTATTGCTTGTAATTTGAGGTCCAATACACTTTATTTTTCAACAATGAAAAACAGTGCAGGGAAGCATGCATATTTGGGTGCTCTCTGTGGAAATCTGCACTGGCAAATGGGGTCTGCAATATCACAAGAAATAAATTGGCATTTCTCACAGCTGCCCATGACAATGCAACACCTTGCTAAAGTAGTTGGTACTGATCCAGTATCAACTGTATTTGTGAGGCATTCCATGAAGTTCTCAGTTGCAAGGATTCAAGAACTTTGAAATCCCCTCTGTTGCCTAACACTGTAATGGCTTCACCACGTGTGTTTCAGGAGGGACTAAGTTGTCCTTGTCTACATACAAACAGGATCAGGTGACTGCCCTGGTCTTCCTCCCAGGAATACAAAAGGACGACTGCTGATTTCAGGAATTAATTACAATATGATGCATGAGCTCTTCCATGATATGATTAAAGTTTACTTATCCTGCCTATTTCCTGCCACTCTGCCTTTTCTTTCAGCCGTATTAATGTTGTCTAAAAATCCCTGGGGTTTATTAATCTCTCTTTGCCTCATGTCTTTACTTGTGCTTTTCTTTCTACTTGAATGAATTTCTTTCCTTCTCTTTTATATCTGGTGAGTGCCTCATTGTGCTCATCAAATTGAGTTCAAATATAGGGTATGAGATGCCATAGGATCTATTCCCATTCCCTTGAAGCATGTTAATTTCCATTCTCCTTCTGTACTTATCATATATTATAATTTGTGCTTCAAGTATATCAGTGTATTTATGTACTTATTCATGTATTCCTCTCTACAGTTGGAATATGAGATCATTTAGGAGAAATCTCTTGATCATTTTCAGAATGTCCAAATAGGCACTCAATAAATGTTAGCTGTTGAAGAGAAGAATGAGGTAAAAAACAAGATTCCCTGGGTCTCTATATTGAAAAACTCATGAACTATCTCTATTCTACTAAAATATTTAAATATATTTACAAGGTTCACATAAAAATTTATAATAATCAAAAGGAGGCTACCCTAATAAAACAACTGATTAGTTATAGAGGAAATTCCAATTATTACTTATTTATCTTTTGATACTTATTAGGAAGATTTTCAAGCATACAGGAAAATAGTGTAACAATGAACATACTCATATGTAGATATAATATTTGATAACATTTTCATAAATATCATAGTTTTGCTAATACATTTAAAAATAAATCATAGCACATCTCTTTTGTTTAGGTCCTGTTGGTTGGTGGTTGGTGGTGCTCTCGAGTTCTTTTTTTCCAGCTATGCTATCTATTCTTAAGACAAATTGAGGTCTCTGGCTGTGGTCAGGAATTTGTCTACTTCTCCTTTCCAGTCTACTAGTTTTGCATCATGCATTTTGAAACTCTTTGCTTGGTGTACATATAATTCAGAATATTATTACTTCTTTGTATATCAATCTTATTTACATCATATTATATCACTCACTATCCCTAGTAATTTTTTCCTATGAAGTCTACTTTATCTAATACTGTATAATTAATCCTGCTCTTTTTTGAGTGATGCCCACCTGATACATCTTTTTTTCATGCTTTTACTTTCAAGCTGGCCTGATTGCTATATTTGAAGTCAGGTTCTTGAAAAAGCATACAATTGGTCATCTTTTATAATATTTCTGCTAAATTTTGTGCTTTGATAGTGTATATAGACCATTTATCTTTAATATAATTATTGATATGTTTGAGTTTCAGTTTTCAATTATATGTCATTTTCTTTTTCTTTATATTTCTTTTGTTTATTTCTTTTAAACTGCTGTATCATTTGCAATTGAACTCAGTCTTTTTCTTTACTTCTTGTAAATTACTTAGCCATTCATTAGAATTATCTTTTTTTCCCTATATCCCATTGCTATGTACATATCTTTGTATAGAATTTTTATTTGTTGCTTTAGGTATAAAATTATTTATGCAGAATTTATCACAATTTACTAGTTGAAGTATAGAAGTTATTTTTTCCTTTATATTCCTCTATACTCTCATCTACTTATTTTAAATATTTTTACTATAAACATTTTAAATTATTACAGATGATATTATGTTTTGCTGCAACTGATAAGCATAATTCAGAAACTCAAAAGAAGGAAGGCCTATTGTAATGACTTTTGTTTCCCCATGGTCTTTCTTCTGTCCTGATTCCCAAGAGTCTTCCTATTATCATTTCCCTTCTTTAGCTATTATCTTATGTAGCTTTGCTGGTGACAAATTTTCTCAGTCAAAACATTCTCAAGAATGATTTCCTCATCATTCTAGAATGATATTTTTACTATATACAAGTTATTTTCTTTTAGTATTTGAAAAATGTCATGGATTTCTGAACATGGTTTCATGTAACCAACCCATAATCACTTGAATAATTTTTACCTGTAAGAAAAAATATTATATATTTTCTAACTGCTTTCAAGATTGTCTTTGGTTTTCAGGAGTTTGCTTTATGTCTTGGTGTTGATCTTTTTAGACTGATTTTATTTGGGGTTTATACAGATTGTTGGATACATAGGTTCATACTCTTGCAAAATTTGGGAGTTTAAAGCCATAATTTATTTGAGTATTTTTTAAGGTACATCCTTTTTGGAAACTCTGATAACATAAATGTTAAATTTTTTTGGTAACATTTTACATAGACATGTTTTACCTAATCTTGTAACAGAGTCCTAGAGGTCCCTAGACTTTCTTCTTATTTATTTTATTTATTTTTTTGCAGTATATTTCCCTCTGTGGTTTAGACTGATAAATTTCTATTATTTTGTTTTTAAGTTTACTGGTCATTTCCATCTGTGCACTCCATTTTGTTGTAGAGTACATCTACTAAGCTCTTAATTTTATTTATTGCACTTTCAGTTCTAAAATTTGCATTTTAAAATATATTCTATTTCTTTGCTAAGATTTTATATTTAAAAAACTTATTTAGGTGTGATTGTAAATTTTTGTTGAAGCAGATTTATGATGTTGCTATGAAGTCTTTGTCAGACACTTCTAACTTCTCTGTCATATTGGTGTGTGTGTGTGTGTGTGTGTGGTGTGTGTGTGTGTATTGTGGCTGTGGTTGTGGATGTTGAGCTTGAGATCTGTTGTATGGCATGAAATGTGATTTCCAATTGAAATTTAGACATTTTCACATTATGTTATGAAACTGAATTTCATTTAATCCTGTTTTAGTTGTCTTCTTTTGCACTACAGGGCAAAGGCAACATTGCCTCATTACCACCACATGGACTTAAAAGTCTGGGTTCCGTACTCAGCTTCCCTTGATTCCTGAGGGGAGACCTCATTATTGCTGCAAGGGAACCTTTGCGCTCGATGTAGTCCTCACTCCTGCTGCATTGGAGGGGGCCCTGCTACTGCAGGATGATGGTACAATTTCAGAACTGCCCCAGATCCTCTGAACCACTCCAGAGGGAAAAGCATGGGAATCCAGGCTCCCCACATGATCTCCACTAACATCCTACGGTAGAAGGCCTTATTTTCTGCAGGTAAGAATGCAAAACCTGGCTTTCTAATTGGCCTTCTCTGTCTTCTCCTTGGCACGATATTGGGTAGTGGTACCTCACTGGCTTCGTGAGGGAAGAAATCTGAATTCTCCATTCAGCCTTCATAGCATGAATAGGGGTGGGTCCACAATTGTCCCCAGTTTCTGTGTTTATTAAGCAAAAGTTTCCTGCCATGCTTTACTTTTCCTTTCCTGTACCTTTGACCAAGAGAGAAAAAGGTTTTTATTGGAGCTTTGCTTATGACCCTTGGAATTTCTGATTTACAAACTTCTTATGATCAAATTTTAGATATATAATAAAACCAAATATTTATTATATAAAAACACTCAAAACGGAAAGCAAAAAATTCAGAGAATTTGACTCCATTCCTCATGCAGTTGCTTGGATCACAAGATCCATGGATAGTCTAATCAGTTTGCTTTCTTCCCTGTACCTTTCAGATTTTTGTGTTTGTTTGATATCTAATAACAAGGAATTTTAGTTGTCCTTTAAGTTGAGTCTTAGTTGTAAAGGAGAAATAGGGAAAATTATGACTGCTTCATCTTTCTGGAAATAAAATTATTTTATCTCTTTTAATTCAGAGGAGAATCTTGCTGAGGTGGAAAAAGGAAATTTTCAAAACTAAATAAGGAATGGATAAAAGGTCACAGGAGCTGCTTAGGTGAGATTCTATGGAACAAGTTGGGACAATGAAGAGGCTACCAAAAAAAACGATGAGTGTGGTTAATGGAAGCATAACAACAACAACGAATTCTCTGTGTGACCATTCCTGAACTCTACATTAACAAGATAGAACAACACATACACACATGTGTCAAGAAGTATTTGACATTATTGGAGGTGACTATCACTCTGATTCCTTTCTTTGAAAATTGATAATTTAAAGTAAAGAAGTGAGTACTAAGTGGCTTTTCCAATGCAACTTTTTAAAGGTGAACAAAATGGTCAGTCCATTTCTTAAACAAAAGCTCTTTATACACATATATGGGAATTATTGTGTTTGATCATGATCTTTTATAAATCCTAATGGGGGAAAAGTTAAGTAATCATCATTGAAAAATGATGTAGTCATTATTTGAATTTGTCGTAAAATGAAATCTTCACATTGTGTGAGGCTATCATTGTACCAGTCACTGGCTAGTCCTGAGGGATTCAAACAACATCAATGGAGACATCTGCCAGTCAGTGGTTCAATCAGAGACTAATCTTAGCATTTCTCTTAGTAGCCTCCTGACACTATGGGCCTCTTACTGTGATGCAAATTCAGTATTTGACACCTCCTGTGAAGATTTCATTCTAAACTATATAACCTGGCCTAGTCAAGTCTTACATTTATCTTTCAGTTTACAATATATAGAGAAAAGGTTGGAGAACAAGATAAATGACTTCAGGATACAATCAGAAAATCCAGATGGTGGGTAGTGTTGTAGCACAACTAGGTGGTCTTTTCAGCAGGTCTGTATCTTGGGTGAGAGGAGGACAGTGAACCTGTGTGAACCTCATTATAGCTCAGCTAGAGGTCTTCTAGTGGTTTTTAAATACTCAATTTGAAAAGAGTAATATATCCTCAGGGATACAAGAACCAATGATAGATGACATTTAACATTCATTAATAATCATTTTATGCAGTACTGATTTGTATAAAGAAGAAAAGTGAAATCATGAAAGAGTCAAAAGCTCACTTCAGTGTCTAAAATGAACATAATTGGATAAAACACACAAAAAATTTTCAAAGGGATTCTTTGGTATCCTTTTCTGGTCTATCCCAGATACGATGCTCTTGATAGATAAATTATCAGCAGATGCTGATTCCAAACAATTTCAGTGTTGTCATTTGCTACTTCAGAGGTAATTGTATTTAAAATACAGACAACCTTGTCTGGATCCCAGTTCTGCTAATTCTTAACTGGAATCTTTGTGATTAACTAAATCTCTCTGTGTTCCAACTCTTCATATTAAAAACAGAGTTAAGAATATTACCTATATCATAGTGTATTTTGGGAATTAATATATGTAGAGTGGTTAAAAATTTCTTTCACATACCATGGCAGTTTCTTTGGGGGGTACTGAACTCAGGGGCACTTGACCACTGACCCACATTTCCAGCCCTATTTTGTATTTTATTTAGAGACAGGGTCTCACTGAGTTGCTTGGCATATTGCTGTTGTTGAGGTTGGCTTTGAACTCATGATCCTCCTGCCTCAGCCTCCTGAGCTGCTGGGATTAGAGGTGTGTGCCACTGCACTCAGCAGGTTGTTGCAATTTTTAGGGATTTTTCCCAAATGGAATGCAATGGCAATTTTAGTTAATATTTTTATGTTCAAAAGTTTCATAATTGAGTCAAGCCAGGTAAGATCTATCTCAAGTTAACCCTATGCTCTTACATTCAATACCTTCTTCTATGCAGAATTACCCGGGGTTACCCTAATATTGATGTTCAGCACATTCTTTAAAGCTCAGCTCAAACACTGCTCCCTCTTTGAACACATTTCTACCACCTTCCTCTGGAAAGTGATATTACTTATTTTTACTGATAAGAATTTGTCACTATCTCTTTTATGACATACCTGCCATTTATTTTGCATTGTAGTTATTGTTCCACTTAGCATGCCTTATGTGCCAGAAGTAATTGGAGTAATTTAATTTATAAGAAATTAAATTTTTCCACATCTCCATAAAGCTTCTTATTCATACTTATTTCTTTGTAGTTAGGGAAGTTGTGACACAAACTCTTTCTACAATATGCCCATAGTCATTTCTCAGAGGGGGTAAAATGGGGATTTGTACTCAGTCTGTTCTGGCTTTTGAGGTCAGAACACCTCTTTGTACTGGAATCCTGGAGGCAGTGGCAGTGGAAAGATTAGTAGAGTTCACTTAACTCCATTTCCACTACTTTGAATCAACACACAAGGAAACACTGATGTAGGACACTGAGGAAGCTGTTGGAGCACTTCAAAGCCTCGAGTGTTCTCTTTATCTTGGGGGGCCTACTTTACCCGACACTCTCCCAAGATACCACACACAAAAGAGGTAGTCAGAAATCATCAGTATTATGACAGTTTCCACCCTCTACCCAACATGTTTTCCTTTCTGCCTCTCCTTTGTAGAATCCATCTACAATGAAATTGTACTGGAGACACCTTGCTAGGAAGTTCTTTTTCAAACATGTGTCTGTCATTGTGTTGCAAACGTGAACACAAAGTAGAGTTCTGTACTACTTGGGTCCTGAAATGCACAACTGGACTCACTTGTCTACAGTGAATAGACAAAGTTCTAAGAGTCAAAGTTCTAAGATGGAAACATTCCTTGCAGAATTAGATCCCAGAGGAGACTACTGAATAATGCAACTGAATTTTATTGATGCATAAATATTGGTTGCTACTTTCTGCTGCTTCTAAGTGATGGATTTAGCATTTGGCATTATGTTTGTTTTGTTTGCTGAGTAACTTCATCAATTGCTTTTCATTTGTTAGAAAGTTCTACAATCGAAACTCAGATGACAGGTAGGTAAAATGAATTCTTCTCATAGATTTTTTAAGGTCTAATTAGATGGATACTTTCAGATGTTGTTAGAATCCAAGGACGCTGACCTTTCTTATTGAGAAAGTAAATCAATTTTATAGAAAACATTATCTGGGTCTTTGATAAATTATGGGCTATTCTAACTTGCCAACTATACACATTAAAAAACTGAAAAAAGTTTAATTTACTAACAAACTATAAGTCATCTGATCACCTCTGAATATTGCTAAAAATGCTATGTTGAAAGTTATATCAGAGCTTAAATCCCTGTTTTATTAATGCATGTATATAATTGTTTGGATAAGGAAATCCCACTGAGGGGGATAGTTGTATTGGTGAATACTATTCACCTGGAAAAGTATAATTGCAATCTGAGTGGTGATTTAGTGATCTGGTACTGTTTCTAATAATTAACTTCTCTCTGACTGGCTTCCCTTCTGGTACAATGAGCAATTTGGCTAGTAAATTACTTTTTCATATAAAATCATTCCTTGGTGTCCATTGGGGATTGGATACAGGACCTCTGGAAGTTTTTAGAATCCTGCAGGGCATCTATGTCATCTATGTTGACGTTCATGTTCACTGATGACTCTCCAGTGCTCATGATAGTGCCTGGCTATCATATGAGCTTGGTACATATTTTGTTTGGAATTGATTATCCATGAGACCCTTATAGGTGGTGTTGCAAAGTGGGTAGATTCTATGTCCTGGAGACAGACTCTTTGTATTGAAATGCTAGTTAGTTACTTTGTGATTTACATGACCTTGAACATTCAACCTGGGAATCATCTATTAATAGGGACAGTAATAGTGTCATTGCATGGAGATGTTGTGAACATTAAATTTATTAATATGAGGAGTTTGGAAAATTACCAGGTTCTTAGGAAATTAATCTCACAATAAATATTGGCTGTTACAATCATTTCCATAGTGTTTGATAATTTTTAGAATAATTTCCATTTATTATATTTTAAGTGTTTGGAGCAATTCTATGAGTCAGGAAGGCATTTGAAAGATGAGCACACTGAGGAAAGGGGTTGAGAGTTATACCATTGCTATGTATCAAACTGGGATAATTCCCAATCCCCCATCTAGTGGTATTTCAAGCTAAAGAAAAATCCTCTTTGAAATGGTACTTTTGCCTTCAGTTATTTTCTGATCACCTTATTCCTCTTGGGTAATTGCCATTTTCCTTTGACTGCCTTTGGGGTTCTGAATTACCTAACTTTCTGGCTTTTTATATCCACATTAAATATCATCTTAATATATAGTGCCTCAACTGGTTTTGATGAGAATAAGGATGAGATAAGTAAGATGATGGAATATTCAGGTGACCTTTTATGTGCCCATTACTGCCCTCAGTCCTTTGCCACTTAGCAATTCCTCAAAACAATTCTGTAAGAGAGGTAACTTCAATTCTCAATTTACAGATGAGGAAACTGAGGCACAGAGAGTTCAGCAAGATTTATAGCCAGTAGAACTCCAGAGAGCAGGCCCTAACATTACGTCTCTGCTTCTCAGGAGAAAGCTACTATGCTCCATTCCTGCCCAGTTCACTGTCCTGGAAGTCAGTCAAGACCCAGGTTATTTCCCTGGCCCTCTCTTTAAGAGTAACCTCTCATGGTCTCATTATGGGAAGGTTCTTGTCTTGGTTATTGCTATTCTGATAACCTCATCTGTGCTGAGATGTCAGTGCATGAAATATGCTAGTATATGATTGTCTCGGAAAGTGGTTTTCCATTATCAGAAAAGCTGTATGTATAAAGGGGCAGGGGGAGCTTTCAGGCCTGGGGAGTCTTTGTGTCTATCCAGAGAAGGACATTTATTCTGCCTATGTCCTCAAGATGACTTTCACTTAAAAGAGCAAGTCAAGGTAAATCAAATAGAGTAGATGACTTAAGAATCGCTGTATTCAAGGATCCCAAAGAGACTAATATGCATCACTATTATGAGCTCTGAATCACAGTGAAACATTCCAATCTTTGTACCAATTCTGGGACAAAGTAGAATGAAAATAAAGTCTTCTGAATAAACAGTACAAAACATGTAATCTCAAGTAATGGTTACTCCAAAGACACGCCACCTTCTGTGAAAATGTAATGTTTGACCTTTTCTCCCCCAAATTTCAAATGCATGAACTGTTTGAACTTAAAGAAACTTGAAATGTACAAGAGGTTTCAGCTGAATGAATAACCTTGGACCATGAGCTCAAATGTATTGATTTACACTGCACTTTAGTTTTCAAATGTATTTAGGCCTTTGGTTTCCTTTGAGGCACTCCTGAGACTTCTCAATCTGTTCTCTTCTAATGGTTTTGGTTCTGTTTTTTTTCTCTAGTGAATATTCTAGTCCATCTGGATGCCAGGCTAAAGAAATGCACCCCTGTGGTGATTTCTACGGGGGTGTCTGGACTTTGATTGCATCTTCCCTGAAGGGTTGCAGAATTTCAGGGCACTCATGGAGGATGAATCTCATAGCCTGAGAGGAAGGTGGCAGAGTGGGTAGATAGAAATGATGATAAGTTTCTATGGCACCCACACATAAAGGGCAAGGGAGAGCCAAAGCATTTCTTGTGCCACATTAAACTAGGAAAATAGAATTTAAAAAAACCAAAAAACAACCCCCCCCCCCCAAAACAACCTTCTGCTTAGATGTGAGATTTGGACAGAATGCAAGGGAAACATTTTTCTGTTTCCCATTCCCTTGGTGCACTCTTCTCGGTATAGAAATTACCTGATTGTAGCATGAAAGTGGAGTAATTAGAGGAACTGGTGAAGGTCCTATGGCTGCTCAGCATTAAGCCAGCTGAAGGGGGTTTATATTAAATCATCTCTCCAAGGGTCATCCTCTGGATTCTTGAGCAATCTTTGGGTCAGTTTGTGGAGCACACCATTTATTACAGTCTCCTCTGCTTTCATGTCTGCCTACTAAGGGAGACATTATCAGGACATGCATTTTAATTTTCATGTATTACTTGGTGTAGGAACCAATTTGCTTCCTTCCTACACGGCTGTGACTTTGAATAAAATATATCTCCCTCAGTCCTCTTCAACCCCATGGCTCTTTCCACTTATAGCCCTCACTGATTGTGCTTTGGTGCTTTCTACGAGGTTGCACTGCCTCACTATGAAGTCCTTCATTGTGTAGCAGTACACAGACCCTTGGGGTCCTCAGTCACAACTCTCTCCTGTCTTGTCTGGAATTCTTGGCATCTCTCATATCTTACTTATATTTCTTAGCAGATAAAATCTGGTTCGCTTGAATTTGTTGTTTTGTTATTGCCCCCCCTCCCCAGCACCTTTTAATTCACTTGATCAAATCTCTGTATTTTAGGGAGATGCCCACCCATGAGAGGCAATTTATTCCTGTATTTGAAGCATGAGCCAGAACAACAGACTTTTTAACAGCACCATTCTTAAAATCCTGTTTATTTTCCATTTCCTCCTTTCTCATCTGGATTATGGATCCCTTTTGGAAACAGAGAAAAATGGGTATATTACCTTTATCCATCAGTCCCTCATTCTCTCAATATTTTTTTCCCTTGAGATGCTTTCTGGGAGTTACCATATCTCTGCATGGCTCAGATGAGTCAGGTTATAGAGAGCAAGTGTGATCTGTCTGGTGGACTGACTACTCTAGAGTAGGTAAGTCCCATGAACTCTGATCTTCTCTTATTCATCACATTAATGGCTTTTAATATATTCTTTTTGACCCAAATTTTGTTATTTTTATACCAGTAAAACTAGAAAAAATTCACTTTACCTAGCATGCTGAAAAGTACTGAACAATGCTTTCATAGTAACCTTATAAATCTACATTTTTAACAATCTTGGGGTGTATTTTTGGTTCAGCAGCAAAACACGTTTTACATATTCATCTATACCTATAAGCATCAACTTTCAGGAAAAAATAAGAATATGATAATTGTATTAATTCTTTTAATTGGCATTGAATTCAAAGTAGGGTTACATAGAGTTATAATTAATACAAAATGTAGCCAAGTTTTGTTCATCTTCAAAATGGGAATCATAATAGTATTAGTCTTATGAACTTCTTGTGAGGAGTAAATAAGATAATTCATGGAAGACTCAGAATTGTGCTGATCTGGGACATAGTAAATACATATACTAGATTTTTTCAATATAGTAAAAGTGAGAAGCAGCTTAGAAAACAATTATTTGTTGTCTAATTCAAGCAGTATGCTTTCCTTTTGAGGATAGAGATGTTTAGATAAATACTGGGGGGTTTATTAAAATCAGTAATATGTTGGATATTGATAACATTCATATTTAATATATTTTTAAAATATGAATATTAATAAATATCCATTAGTAAAATCCATATTTTTTCTGAAGTCATTAACTTAGAGGTTAATCAAGTAACACCATTTGAAATAGAGAAGTTCATCAACATAAATATCCTCTTTCTACCCACTCCTAGAAAGTTTTCCCTGAGGAGCTCCCACACAGGAATTTGAGATTGAACACTCAAAGTTTGTGGGAGGCTGCTGATGTTCCCAGCAAACAGTAGTTAGGTAAGAACAATCGAGAGCCTAGGGGAGAAGAGATCATCTCAAGTTAACCAGACCTCCATTCAGAAGACTGAACCACTTGCAGGATTCTACACCCAAAGCTATAATTTGGGTGAGGTGCCAGTTCTGAGGTGAGTCCCCAAACAGCTGATAAGACTGAAAGCTGCTGTGGTCCCTGGACCTGCAGAAAGCTTATATACAGTGAGTGAGAAGAAATGGGGCTCAGTGCAATTCCATGGGAAGTACCCATGCTGGTCTACATAACTCGCAGGTCAGGTAGTCTGTAACTTGGTGAACATCAGTGCCTGGACCTTGTCTCATGGGGCATTGCAATCTGGATCTTAGACATGACATAGAAACTCCTGGGAAGAGCAAGACATGTAGTCTGACAAAATTAGACATTCTACCACCACATTAGTGGAGACTTGATATGGAGGACTTGCCTTATACCGTGTCACAAATGAAATGTGGGCATGTATGTGTTGCATATATGTTGTGGTATGGTATGTATGTTTGGTGTATGATGTGTGCTTTTTGCCATGTGTTATATTTATATATGTATATTGTATATTATGTGTGTTGTATTTGCGTTGAGTTGTATGTTATATGTGTTGTGTCTACATATATGGTGTGTACTGTGCAATGTGAGTGTGTTGTGTATTATATCTGTGGTGTGTGCCATGTATATTGTGTTGTTAGTATTTTGTGTGTGATGTATACCTACAGATTCAGATGCTGTAGACATCAGGTGAAGCTGACATTATTTGTGTACAAAATCAAAGTCAAGCTGAGAAGTATTTAACAATAACAATGTTGGCATTGATTGAAGACCCAAAGACCAGGTACCAGGTTAGAATTTGCAGGTAGATTATGCATCAAGCATGTTTGATGAGAACTCTCATGATACCATGCAGTGGTTGAGGAAATTGAAATTGAAAGTGTTGAATCTACAAGGGGGAGACTATGCAATAAGTAGCATTGCCGGGGCTTTTAGCTAGATTCCTTTGACTCTAAAGAGAGAATTCTTTCAATGATAACATACTACCAAATTTGTCAAGTGTATCTCCCTATTAGTTTAGAATCCAGGGTAGTCAAATATTAAAGAGAAAGTAGGATGATGCCTTTAGTTCCTGCTCTTCTTTCATGCTGGTGCCAGCGGTTACCTCACTGAGGTCCAGCTCAGCCATATACTCAGCCATATACCCTGATATCATGTCTCAGATTCAAAAAGGGGAAAAAATAAACACAAGGAAGAAATAGCCATGCCCATTTCTTAAAATATTCTTGGTACAAATAGAGATAATAAAAGTTATAGTAATGTAAGAATATGATTTTGATATTTGACAAATACTGTGTTTTCTGTTTCACTAGTAGCAGCTTAACAAAAAATCATTACTATACTTAAATCCATAAACTAAATTTATATGAAAGTTAATACCATTTCTTGATTATTTTTCAAATTGCATCTCAGAGAAGTTAAGTAAATGCCCTTTAATATTTTATGGCAGAATTTGTTTTAAAAACCATGATTTTCTGATTTTTTCCCTGTTCCCCTACTCTTCTTCAATGGTAGAACTAATGGTACCAAATAAAAGGAACATAAAGAAAATTATCTGGAAAAATTAGTTTCCTTCAAAGTTCTATTTCTATTTCTGTTTCATCCACAGAGTAACAGCTTTAGAAGAAGAATGGCTATAATAAGGTACATTTAGACTATATGTTCTAGAAACCATGCACGTTATAATGATATTAATATGCCAATAATACTAGGAAATGGGGGGGTCTTTGCATGGGATGGATAGCATCTTGAAGTCCTAAATGAAAATAAACATGCTTTGTGTTCAATATTCAGAAGACTGAGATGCAATAGCATTTCTCATATTAAAAAGAAACAGACAATTAGAAGTGCTTACTTGGAATGTAATGATTTCTTTCTTCTTTTGTGCTGGCCCTGCCACAGCTGTGCCCATTATTGCCACGTGTTCCATCTGCTATCATCCATTGCAGGAGTTGCTGGGGTGGGATGAGACATGCAGTCTTCTCTTGCATTCTCAAACAAGCTTGGGCACTTTCCAAGGTCCTGGGAGTGAACACCTTGAGGCCCTCTGAGACTCTATCCATGATGAAGTGTCTGTATTCTGATCTTTTTTATTTTTAACAGACCACAGTGGTATTTAGTACTCTATTGCAGAATTCCCTGTCTAGCTAGTTTTTTGAGAGATAAAATTCCAGGAACCAAAGTTTATATGGATCCCTTTTTCCCTTTCAAACTGAGCATCAGACCAGTAGTGTGTTTACTGAAACAGTTAAATAATATTTGGGCTGGTAAGGAGCTGACAAATACAAAGGGAAGAATATCTCTCCATTTTTATTCACCTTGAGGGCACTAATGTTGGAAGCAAAAATTAGTTTGATTATGGATGTTAAGTTTTCCATTCCAGACTTTGCTTTGTCTCAAGGTGGGGAGGTCTCCCTTTTTTTTGATGTCTACTTCCCTGGGGGTAGGGATTGGAGGAAGTAGTTCAGAGTTCTCAAAGCAACAAGAAGATCTGGGCCTATCTTGGTAGATTAATCTATAGCATTTTAGCCCTCTTCCTAAATCGGGTCCTTAATATATGCACACAAACATCAGATGAAGGAAGAAAGCTAGATAAATGAATTTTTTTACATTTTTAAAAGTGAGATGGAAGTGATTTTGCTGACATTTTGGAGTTATTGTTGAACAGTTTTCTACCAACAGAGGAAATGTTAATGACAAATTTTGCTTTTACCTTTGTCCCACTGTGTCATTTAAAAAAAAATTTTGTTCAAAGACATCAGATAAGTAAGGATTACCAATATGAAAGTCCTTTTGACACATTTCCCCAAGAAAATTCATTGTTCTTTGGAGAACTCAGATGTCAACAGTAATAGAATTTGATGTAGATGATCATTCTGTCTCCCCACTTCTGCACTGCCAGCTTCATGTGCATAAAATTTTTGTCCCATGCTTCTCTGGATTCCCATGGTTCCTTGAGCACTGTAAGTTCTTAGCAAGAAGGCACTGTTTGTTGGATGCTTCCCACTTCATTGATTGTCCATACAGATGCTGAAATGACAGAAGTTGATCTCTGCTGTATCCACATAAGGGACACAACCTGAAGATTAATATAAAAAGAAATAGTCCTATTGTTAAATTGTTTTTGAAGCACAGAGCCAAGAACTGGAGATGCCCATAATGCCAGTACTATCTCACAACTATCCCTAAATATTTCTTTGAGCAACACAAGATGGAAAATCTCACTGTTTCCAGATGACTTGAGCCTCTATGCTGCAGATCTAGCCACACAGAAGGATGGACCCAGCATTCTCTTTGCCTATTCAAAATTCACAGGGAGAACTGATGTGGATTCAAAATTCACAGGGAGAACTGATGTGGATTAACACATGTATTTATGTCTCTTCCAATCAAGTATGGTGCAAGGAGAGGTTATTATGGAAAAAGAAAAGAAAAATCACATCTGCATGTAGATTAGGGAAAAGGGAAATTTCAGAAAATGAGAACTTGCTGTCAACTAGGTAACCTTCCAGAGAATTTTCACTATAACCTATTGATGGACTGGATGGTTTTCACTATAACCTACTGATGGACTGATGTCTCTGAATGAGAGAGACATTCTTGAGGTAGGGAAAACAATAGACTTGTATCTCAGGAGATTAGAGAAAAGGGCATTAAGAAGGCCTTTGCTGTAGCCCACCGTACGTGGGAGGGTCTGTGGGAGATACCCCACCTTGTGGGCAGCATTTGAGTTAGGGTACATCTGAGGGAACTGAATGAGCTCAGGTGGCAGCAGAAAGTCCACTTGGTCCTAGCTGATATGCAGACAATTCTGTGACCCAGCACAGGGGTTAATGCAGTTCCCAGACTACATATTCTATTAGAACAAAGGAGCTAGACAGAAAGGGTTTAGAGAAAGACGTATGCAGAATTACAGCAATGGGGCTAGCAGGAGCATAAAAGAACCAGGGATTTCTTTACAGGGAACAGGAGCCCTAACTGAGGGAGACTTGTGCCCTAAAGGGGGGAAGCGGGTCTCTTACTGGATCAAGGCAGGGAGCTCTCAACTGGAAACGGAACCAAGCTGGTTGACTTGATCCTGTTAAGAGAAGTAGAATTGTGACCTCCATACAGAACTGTATCTCCAGAATTTCTGCAGGATAACAGATGTGGGAATGGGATTCCACCATGTAGAGTGGTGGTGGAGGCCTACAGTGGGCAATGATGGTTAAGGGTACAGTGCTGGGAACTGAGGGTGAAGACTGAGGCTGATGGCTGGATGTTGTCCATGTTGGGAGACATGAGAGGGAACCAAGAGATGGGATGTGTCGGGGGAAGAAGATCTAATGGATAGGAAGGACAGTGGAACGAAAGTAAGGGAAAAGGAACACTTAAGCAGAGGGGAAATTATTCTTAAAAGTAGATGCTAAACAGGTTAAAACAGATGAAAAGCTGAGGAAAGGCCAATGTATTTTGGAGCCAGGGATTCGTTAGCTATCTATGTTTAAAATCCTGGGCCAACAGGCTCGCGTGTACACACACACACACACACACACAGGCATATGCCACATGCAAGTTCAGAATCCTTACACACCCCTCCAATATTTTAAACCGATGATGACAACCACTCCAGAGAAAATGCCAAGTCAATTCTCTTATGAAACCAGGAGGTACCTTACTGTTCTGGTTCATGTTTCTTGACACTCAGAGGCCACAGACCATTTGCATGATATTATGACAACTTTGTTGAAGAATTTTAAAAATTATTTTTATTAAAGCTTTATGTTATACACAGCATTTGGGTTCAACACGACAAATTCATGTATGCATGGAATTCGATTTCAGTTCATGATCAATCCCCCACTTTATGTTGAACAATTTTTAGATGAAGTTGATTGACGATGTATTTCCTGTATCTATCTCAACTCACTTTTAAATTCCCTAACCTAGATGTTGTTGCAGAAAACATCTAGCTCAAGAATTCATTCTGTTGCAAAAGTTACCTTGTAAATCTTGTCCTAGATTATTTTGGAAAGGAGCCAGGCTGCAAAGCCTGAATATCCAGGACAGAAAGAGGACAAATATCAGAGGGAGATTCCAGAGAAGGGTCAAGGGGATAAGCCTAAAAAAGTGGAGAAGTAGGGATGAGCCTAAAAAAGTGGAGAAGTTTGACCTTCACTGAGATCAAAAAAGAAAAAGAAAAAAAAAAAGAAACATATCTGGAGATAATAAAAAAGTATTTTTGTGTGGCTCGTGCAAATGTGTACATGCATGGGGGCTGAAGAGAAGGGAAAAGACATTAATGCCTGGTATAATTGCATAAATCACGAAAAAGGGCATCTCCTATATGTAGACCAACTGCCAAAGGATGTTCTTTTCCTTCAAGCAAATTAGACAAATTAAGGAAGTCCTATACTGTTCCCTTGGCCAGTTTTCATTGCTCAGTGCACATGCTGTACTCCTGTACTTTGCAAAATTTCTGGAGAGCTCTGTTTAATTTTTAACATTAATAATGTCAATCTACTAAAGAGAATAAAAGATAGAAAGAGATCCAAAGAAAATCATGAGTCAAAGAGGGCAAAGAGACCTTACTAGGGAGATGAAAATGGAATTATAGCCATATCTGAATTTGAAACAAAAGGATATCTTATGGCACTTGTAGATAGCATTGCATCTCTCGATGGCTTGGAAACTGAGAAACTGGTAAAAAAAAAAGTCAGATAATTTAATGATTGAAAATGAAGGCATATTGAAAAAGAGAAAAATGAAAAGGAAATTAAAGATGTTCACCAAAGGATGGTTCATGTGATGATTGAAGATGTTCATTAGAAGATGAGGTCAGAGAGTGTTGGCTCAATGGCTAACATTGCAGAGCCCAGGGGTTGGAGGGATTGATGGACCCACAGAATCACTGAGGTGGAAGTGAGGAGGCGAGCATGTTGGAAGTGCAGGATTTGGGTGATAACAATTTATGGACCACGACCTCTCTGAGGCTGATGATCCCTGAGTCTGAGGGTCCCTGAAATTGAGAATCTTAATGAATCATGATCAAATGAATTGGATGGCAACTTTGTAGAGACACTGAAATCTTCCAGGTTAATTGTAGGGGTGAAGCAGAGAGATGACTGTGAACTTGTATCTGTGACTTTCCATGAATGGAGATGAGGAGTTAGGGGTGGTCAGGGAATCAGTATCTATATATTCTCACATTAGGAATTTCAAGAAAGGAGAAAAGTATTTCACATAAATACAAGTAGACTAGGAAAATACACGCCTCTTCAGTTGCCCTTATTGACTCAAATGTGGAGGTCCATGAGGGAAGGAGCAGCCTTTGCCTTAAGTAATTTTTTCTCCAGGGGGAAAGACCCCTGCCAGTCAAGTTGAGGAAGAGAGAGTGCATTTGAAGAGACTGTGACCAGCCTCTATACCTGAAGCCTTCAGAGACATTGATCTTCTGAAGGGATCCCTCCCTGTCTCCCAGAAGCATAGCTGCCATTTAAAAAAAATAGTTTTTATTCCTTTGCTTTGATTCAGTATATACTTTCAGGTTTCAAGAGCCACATTTGCTGCCTTGGAAGTTTCAGATTGTATTTAGGTCTGAAGTTGATTCAAAGATAGTTGTGGCTATAGCAAGAATGGAGAAGAATAAAATCTGCTTGGTATATTTTTAAGGTAGGTTTAGAATTAATGAAGATGATAAGGATGTTTTAAGAAAGAAAAAAATGGAGGAAGAACTTGATATTTGCCTAAATAAATACAGCAATACAGCCACTGCATTTTTCTGCTTCAAAAAATGAAATAAAATGCTGAGATGCAATTCATGAAAATAACAAATGGCATTCAACATATGGAGTTCTACAGTGTTCCTTGTGGAAAATATGTATGTGTAAATGTAAGGAAAGGAAATGGTTCTTTGGAAAATATGATCACTTGGGAAAAGGGAAGAAATCATGGTTAAACTGCTATCATTTGCTGATGCAATATTCAGAATGGCAAAAAGTGTTGAAAAGATATGCTCATTTTGTTGTACCTTTTATTTCTAAATCTAGCTTCTGAATATGCCCATTCCAATTCAGACTTACCCAAAAGATATTTCAATGTGATTTGAAAGAGAGCAAAGAACAAATACAGTATTGCAATGACAGGAATAAAACTAGTCCCAAATTTCCTATAGACAGGACAAAGCAATACTATCTCTGCTGTTTTCTTCTACCCATCAGGGCTTGTACAAGCTGATTCTGTTAGCTAATATCTGCAACAAGAAATAATTTTAAAAACTCTGAGATGATCTTTTTCCAGTAGTATGTTCTCATCATAAAATGGCACTTAGAAGAAAACTCAGGAGGGAATTATAAAAACTCAAAATGGTAGCATTTATAAAATGAGGTAAATAAACAAATACTACAGGCATTTAGAGACATGAAGTAAAATTTTAGCTTGCAGGTAATATTTTTGAAAGCGACACTAAAGAGGGGGTTTTCCTGAGAATGTACCCATCTCAGTCGATCCCCAAATTAGCACTCTTTGTTATTTACTTATTCATTTATTTATTTTTGCAGTGGGGGGATTGAACCCACCTATTAGGCAAGCACTTTACCACAGACCTACATATCCAACCTTTTAACAAGTTTTTAATTTTGAGACAGGTCTCACTAAGTTGCCTAGGCTGGCCTCAAACTTGTGATCCTCCTGCCTAAGCCTCCTGAGTAACTGGGATTATAGGTGAGCACCACTGTACCAAGCTCCCAATTTTGTATTCTTGCAAGTTTGTATTTTCCCTAGAATGTAGGCTCTATTTCTCCAAATCTTTTATATCCTACAGCGGAATTTTTTGAACAAGTGAGAGTCAATCCACCCTGTATCGTGACATGTCATCCACCCGTGTCCATGTGACCACCCATGGTATGCAAGCATAGATGTATCCATGAGATGCACTCTGACACTCATTTCTCCCCAATCTTCACTCTTCTATGCCATCAATTTTAAATGCTAATCTCAATTCACTATGTTGGTATCACAATCTGCTAATGTATTGTCCTCATAGGTGGAATAATGACTTACTAAAGATGATTTTGTAAGGAATTTATGCATTTTGGGGGCTTCAAAAACTCCTTCTTCTTCCTTTAAATTTTTAAATGTTTTCTTTCCCTGTCTTAATTAGAAATCTTTCTCTATCTGCAGAATGAGCAGGCCCTTCCTTTTTTTTGTCCTTTTGAAGAAGGGTACATCAGCCATGGTGGAGAGATTCCTCTTGCTGTCCCTAAGTACTTGATTCTGGCCTGTGGTTGGAAAAAGTGAGGTTTGAATATGTTTTACTTAGTCTGAGTATTAGGCCCAGACTGTTGTGTTCACAGCTCTTAAGAGTGAAATAACTTGCATCCTCCATTCCAAAAATTCTGTGCCACATCCGATGGCCTTGTTTCATATTTGACAAGACAAAAGAGATGGATGGGATCATCCTCATTTTCTTGCTCTGAATCTACCAACCCCACTGTATGAGTATCCACACCTTGTGCCCTCTGTCTTTATTATCATGGCCAAAGTAGGATTTCTCCAGAGACCAACTTCTGTATTCAGGCATGAGATAAAACTCCTGAACTCAAAGCCTCACTCTTTTTGAATGTTTGCACCTGCCGTTTTTCTCACTTCCTCTGCAGCCACACCTCGATTCCTCTAGGAAGGTTCCTCACCAGCTATTACCTTATTCCCTTGCTTCTTTCCCAGGAAATCTTCTTTAAGAGTTGCATATTTTCATTACATCGCAGTTCTCTTCTCTGGAGCATATTCCCCACAGCTCCCGTAAACCTGATGTTGATATGAATCCTAATGACCTCATGTTACCTGACCTCATGCTTCTGATCTGGTCCTTTTGTGCAGCATTTACACAGCCCACCACATCTTCTTTCTGGAAAAGCTCTCTTCTCAATCTCCCGGGTTTCCTCTGATCTCACTGCCTGCTGCTTCTTAATCTCCTTTGTTTGTGCAGCTCTTTCCTACTTTATTATTCCCAAGAGATGTTTTCTATCTGCTATTATGTAAATTAGTTTATTGTTGATCTCCATTCACTGCAATGTATGTTCTGTCGGGACAAGGAGAGTTCTCCTTTTTTGCTTCTGATGAACTTCAGCATCTACAACAGTATGCAATCCCTAACAGTTGTTTAATATCTTGTTAAGTTGAATTGGTATTGGTTGTTATGTGCTTTATGATTTTATAAATGCTATTGTGCAATAGGTGCTGTTCTATCTTCATCTATTTTAAAAGCATATCAGCTCTTAAGACCATCAATGTGTTTAATGTGTGGATTTGATTTATTGCTTATGATTGTTGTATTGGGTTATGTAATCATATTCTAGTTTCTTATGGATGAGCACTTACAGCAAACATTGAAATCAAGAAAGTGTGACATCATGGACTTATGAATTCCTTTGTAGTGGCATATTCAGGAGAGAGACTTACACATCCTCAGTCATATGAATACATTATTCAATAGTTACTCCCAGATTGCTTTTCCCAAATGATGCCCATGCTTGAATTCCCACCAAAGGTATCAAGATGCTCCCATTTCCCATAAAACTTACAATTACTTTTCTTGTTTATATCAATCTGATCATTGCAGAGTTATAGTTTATGTCTTATCTCATTTTTCTATGAAATTGTCTGACTACCAATGAATTTAAGCATCTTTCCTGACTGGGTACCTTTTTAGGTTTTCCTTTTATTATTTGCCTATTTTCTGTCTTTGTACTTATTTAGGTTTCCTGTATGTGTTTATATTTTCAGAAATATCTTGTTTTGTCTAAATATTAATCTTTGTCAAAGTTTTGCATTTTATTCATTCTCTCCCAATCTGTCATCTTATGTTTATATACCCTGGTTGAACAGATATTTTAAATTTTAATACAGTAAGTTCCAGTTAACTTCTTTAATCTTAATGGTTTGTGATATTTAATATTGCTTGCAGAGAATTTCCTATATCTAGTTCACAAATATATTATGCTGTATTTTCATCTCTTAGTTTATGTTCTTTCACTTTTAAGTCTTTAATATTTCATCCTCTTCCAATTAATGTCTAATATAAATCCAGCTTTTCTTTTTTCATATAAAGGAACGGTATCCCTCAAGCAAACAGGCATATAATTGTAATCTCAGAACTCAGGAGGCCAAGGCACAAGGATCACAAGTTCAAAACCAGTCTCAGCAACTTAGGGAGACCCTGACTCAAAATAAAAAATAAAAAGGGCTGGGGATATGGCTCAGTGGTAAAGCACCTCTTAGTTCAATCCCTGATACCAAAAGAAAAAAACTTTTTATTAGTTTATTCAAATCACATTTATTACATATCAAGTTATGTCTGTTTAATGAGCTTTTATCTATGAACTTATGAGTCTATTTTTTTTTTTTTTCTATTTTTTTTTTTTTTTTTTTTTAATTAATTAATTTATTTTTTAATTTTAGGTCATTGTACACAAATGGAGTACAACTATCATTTTTCTGGTTGTACACAAAGTAGAATCACACAATTCGTGTATTTATACATATACATATGGTATAGATGTTTGTCTCATTCTATTATCTTTCCCTCCCTGCCCCCTCCCCACCCCTCATTTTCTTCTATACAATTCATCCCTTCTCCATTCTTCCCAAACCTCCCCCCACCCCCACTATGTGTCATCAACCACTTATAAGAGAGATCATTTGGCCTTTGGTTTTTTGGGATTGGCTTATTTCACTTAACATGATCTTCTCCAATTATGTCCATTTACCTGCAAATGCCATAATTTTATTATTTCTTATGGCTGAATAATATCCCATTGTGTATATATACCACAGTTTCTTTATCCATTCCTCTATTGAAGGGCATCTAGGTTGGTTCCATAATCCTCTGAAAGAGAAATTAGGAAAACTACCCCTTTTACAATAGCCTCGAAAAAATAAAATATTTGGGAATCAATCTAACAAAAGAGGTGAAAGACCTCTACAATGAGAACTACAGAACATTAAAGAAAGAAATGAAAGAAAATCTTAGAAGATGGAAAGATTTCCCATGTTCTTGGATAGGCAGAATTAATATCGTCAAAATGGCCATACTACCAAAAGTGCTATACAAATTCAATGCAATTCCAAGTAAAATCCCAACAACGGACCTCATAGAAATAGAGTAAGCAATCATGAAATTCATTTGGAGGAATAAGAGACCCAGAATTGCTAAAGCAATTCTTAGCAAGAAGAGCAAAGCAGGGGGTTTCACAATACCAGACCTTCAACTATACTACAGAGCAATAGTAACAAAAACAGCATGGTATTGGTACCAAAATAGGCAGGTAGATCAATGGTACAGAATAGAGGACAAAGAACCAAACCCGCATAAATACAGTTTTCTCACACTAGACAAAGGCTCCGAAAACATACAATGGAGAAAAGATATCCTCTTCAACAAATGGTGCTGGGAAAACTGGAAATCCATATGCAGGAAAAGAACTAAACCCCTATCTCTCACCCTGCAGAAAACTCAACTCAAAATGGATCAAAGACCTAGGAATTAGGCCAGAGACCCTGCACCTAATAGAAGAAAAAGTAGGTCCAAATCTTCATCATATTGAGCTAGGACCAGACTTCCTTAACATGACTCCCAAAGCACAAGAAATAAAAGCAGGAATCAATAATTGGGATAGATTCAAACTGAAAAGCTTTTTCTCAGCAAAGGAAACAATCAGCAATGTGAAGAGAGAGCCTACAGAGTGGGAGAAAATCTTTGCCACACACATGACAGATAGAGCACTAATCTCCAGAATACATAAAGAACTCAAAAAACTTTACCCCAAGAATGCAAATAACCCAATCAATAAATGGACTAAGGAAATGAGCAGACACTTCACAAAAGAGGATCTACAAGCAATCAACAGATATATGAAAAAATGTTCAACATCTCTAGTAGTAAGAGAAATGCAAATCAAAACTACCCTAAGATATCTCACCCCAATTAGAATGGCTATTATCAAGAATACAAGCAACAATAGGTGTTGGCGAGGATGTGGGGAAAAAGGGACACTCATACATTGCTGGTGGGGTTGCAAATTGGTGTAGCCACTCTGGAAAGCAGTATGGAGATTCCTTTGAGAACTCAGAATGGAACCACCATTTGACCCAGCTATCCCTCTCCTTGGCCTATACCCAAAGGACTTAAAATCTGCATATTACAATGATGCAGCCACATCAATGTTTATAGCAGACAATTCACTATAGCTAGATTATGGAGTCTATTTTTTAAAAAGGCTATACTTTTATTGGTACGACAGTGTCAGGGAGTTTTATTATTAACATTAACAGTATTATTTTATTACAATGTATCTAAAATTCTTATACAAGTTTCTCTTTTATTTTATTGAAACAAATTTAGCTATTCACGAATATTTTCTCTTTCATATAAATTTTAAAATGATCTTATTAAACACCTGAGAAAAACTCCAAGGAATTTTAATGTGATTTCATTAAATTATAATTTTAAGAATTAATTTGGAGTTAAATAATTAATTTTTCTTTTTGTAATCTAATTAGGCTTGAAAAAATTTCTTTTTGGAGTAGTGCACTTTTTGTGAGAAATTAATTCTTCAATATATAGTTATTATTTGCTTTTGAGAATGTAAAGGAATTTTCTTATTTTACAATCTGTGCTAGTAAATGTATACGTTCTATATTTCCAATAGGGAATTAAAATCCCAATGTGTTCCTATATTTGATCTTAAAAGTATATAAAGAGCAAACATTTTATTTTAAAAATCTTTCAGATCCTAATATGTTTTGCTGGACTTGCTATATTACTCAGAACTTTAGTAGCTAGTCGATATTCTTATCTTTTTCCTGCATTAAAGGAATACATCAAGACTGCATGTTTACTGGTTTGACATGTAAGGCACCTGGAAATCATTGCTCCTGTCGAAACAAGAAAAACTGAATGGAGTGCAAATCATTGATTCTTCTTAGACACATCAGAGGATCAAGGCTAGGCCAAAAATTAAAGAGAGAGGCAGACAGAGAGAATCAGGACTTACTGAGACAAGACACTGAGAGCAGAAATCATCACAAAAACAAATTCCAGAGTAAGAGAATGTCACCAATGAACTTCTGCAGACTCAGGGATAAAAAGATTAAAGTTAAAAACCTAAGGGTCCTATACAAGGGGAAAGACACTGACAGTGAGTTTGACCTTCAAAGCCCTACCAGGTTCTCACAGTTGAGATCAGAGAAAAATGCCCTTATACTTTTATGGGGGAGGGGAAGGTAGCTGTTTTGAAGTCCACTCATAGCATTTTATTTTTCTTAATAAGACTTGCATTCAGAGAAACTTGTTACAGAAGTCTGTCCTAATGGGGAAGGGAAATATCTATCTCCAAGTCTGCTCCAATCCCAACTGAGGAAGAAAAAAACAAACAGAAAACCAAATATAAAACCAAAGAACATTAATGAAATTCACAACCCATGGGAGCAAACTCATTAAAAGACTAGGTTACAGGACTATAAATGCTTCGTCACCACTGCACACTATACAACCAGATAAATAGACTCCTGTATAATAACAGAGGGGTACAACAGAAAGAACTGCATATGCCAGATGCTATTTAGGATGTCTCTAGGGAGATCCAAAGACAACAGCAAAGAGAAAGTAAGGATATTAGAGGGAATACTGTAGCTTTGTAAGCAGCAAATTCAGTTTACTCTTGATCAGATGAAATACAATACTCCACCAATGGCCTTTAGAATTCAACTCAACCTAGCAAGTACATTATATCCAGATGTCAGCAAAAAGTTACAAGACCTTAGTAAAGGACAAAAAATTTAAAAAAAATTAAAAACATTGGAGAAGCAGAGTAAGTATAAGAACCTGCTATAGTTTGCATCTTAAATGAGTCTCAAGGTCCATGTATTGAAAGCTTGGACCCTAGAAGGCTACTACTAAAAGCAATGAAGCCTTTAAGATGCAGGACCTCATACAGGGCTTACATCATTGAGAATGTGCCCTGAAAGGGACTCTGGGACCCAGGTATCTGCTTTGTTCTCTTTTTCACTTCCTGGACATAAAGTGAATGTCTTTGTTCCAGCATGTCTCCCACTATGAGCCTAAACATGATGGGTCCTCACAATCATGAGCTGGGATCTCCAAAACTGTGAAACAAAATAAATAAATCTCTTCTTTCCATAACTAATGATCATAGGGATTTGTATAATGACAGAAAGCTGACCAACACAGCACATGACAAAATCATGGAAGAGATTTCTGAATTATCAGAAAGGACATTTAAAATGATGATGACTAATAAGCTGAGGATCCTAATGGGAAAAAAATGAGCAACAGGTGGGCACTATAAGCAGAAAACAATGACTCTAAAAGAAAATGAAAAGGAAATGCATGAAATAAAAATCACTGCCAAAGAAATGAAGAATGGTTTGGAAGTGCTCATCAGTACACTGAACAAAGAAATGGAAAAAATCAAGTTTTGAGAAATGTCAATAAAACTTCCAAAATGAAAATGCAAGGAGAAAAAAGAATAGAAGATACAGAACAGAGTATCCAGGAATTGTGGGACAGTTTTAAAAGGCATAGCATATAGATACTGGAAATAACAAAAGAAAAAATAGAAACAATATAAAATAAATCTGAAGCAATAATGACTTAAAATTTCCCCAAATTATTGAGTGACACCAAAGCATAGTTATCAGAATCTCAGAGAGTGGCATAGTGAAATAAATAGAAATAACAATCCACACTTAGGCATACCTTGTTCAAGCTGCAGAAAATAAAAGAGAAAAAAATTCAGAGAAGCCAGAGAGGGAAAAATATTACCTACAGAAGACTAATATGAATTGCATCTACTTTTTAAAATGAAATTATGCAACCAAGAGGACAGGGAGTAAAATATTTAAAGTTTTGAAATGAATAATCCAACCAGGATGCTGTATCCAGCAAAATTATCTTTCAAAAGTGAATGAGCAATAAAGACCTTCTAAGGTAAACAAAATTAGAGACAATTTGTCACCAGTAAACCCGAATTGAAAGAAATATTTAAAGAAATTCTTCAAAGGAAGGATAATAAATGAATCAGCAACTTAGTTATATGTAAAGAAAGGAATATTAGAAAAATAACAAAATGAAATAAAACCCTTTACTTTTCTCATTTGCAATTTGTCTAATGCGTAATAGGTTGCTCAAAATAATAAGAATAACAATAAAATTGGTGATTATCACTTACGGAGAAGCAAAATGAAGTATAGTCATATTATAAGATTTGGAGGGAGGAAATATTCTATCATAAAGTACATGCACCACCCAGGAAATCAAAAGTGTTATTTGTAAAAAAATATTTGGATCATAGTAAAATGCATAAAACAGAATCATTTTAGCAACCACTAAAAAATATACAAAGACAGGAAAAAAAATGGAATCAGACAAAATGCTGAACTATAACCAGAAAGCAAGAGCAGGCAGATAATGTGGAACACAAAAAAGAAAAACAAAAACCAAGGGCTGCAAACAAGAAACAGTATCAAATGTGTAGCTAATAGTCAAATTACATCTACAATTGCTTTAATAGCCAATAGTCTAAATACACAAATTGCAAGTCAGAGACATCAGAATGGATTAAATGTCATGTCTCTATTAAATGTTGTCTCCAAGAATCCCATTTCAATTCTAAAGACTTAAGGGGGATTAAGAGTAAAAGGTTGGAAAATGATATATCATGCTTAAGACTAATCAAAGGAGAGCAGGAGTAACTATGTTAATTTTAAGTTAAATTTATAGCAAAGAATATTATCTATAATACAGAGGGGCATTATGTCATTGGTTCTATAAGAAGATTTAACAATTCTTAATGTGCTTGCACTTAACAACAACAGAACATCAAAAAATGTGAGGAATAAACTGAGAGAACTTCAAGGAGAAATATATTACTACATTACTGTTGTTGCAGACTCCAACATCCTTCTATTATTAATAGATCAGGAGATCATAATGATACAGTTGAATTGAACAACACCATCAATCAACCAGATTTAATTGCCACCTAGAGACTGCTTCATTGAATAAGAGCAGAATATACATTATTTTCAAGTTCACGTAGAACATTCACTCAGTAAGACTACATTCTGGGCTAAAGAATACTTCTTAACAATTTAAAAACAATAGAAATATAAGGATTGTTCTTAGACTGCAATGGAATCAAAGTGGAAATCAGTAACAGAAATATAGCTGGGAAATCACCCAATACTTGGAGATTAAAGAGTATACTTCTAAATAACATAAGAATTGATGAATAAATAACAGGATAAATTAAAAAAATACTTTGAACTAAATGAAAAGTAAAATGCAACATTATATTTTGTAGGATAAAGTAAAATAGTCACTTAAAGAAAAATTTATAGTTAGCATTTTATACATGTATATATATAAAAGAGAAAAAATCTAAAATCAACAATCTGGGCTTCCATTTTAGGCAACTACAAAGAAGAACAAATTAAATTCAAACTAAGTACATGAGAATAAATAATAAAATTTAGAGCAGAAATTATTGTACTTGTAAAGAGTAAATCAATAAATAAAATCAATGGAAACAATGGAACCAGAATAAGAACACTCAGAAACAGACCCACAAAAATAGTCAATGAAATTTAGACAGAAGAGCAAAACCAATTCTACAGAGTGGATAATCTTGTCAACCAATGGTACTGGAAAAAATGAATACCCACAGCAAAACTTTAAAAGAATTTAGGTATAGACCTTACACTTTTGAAGAAAAGCAATCTTAAAGTAGATCATGCACCCAACTGTAAAATATAAATAAGTCTCCCAGGAGATAATGTGGAAAGAAATCTAGTAGACCTTGGGTTTGTGACTACATTTTAGATATAATATCAAAACATTATTTGAGAAAGACAAAGAAATGATAAATTGGACTTCGCTAAAATTAAGCCTTTTGCTCTGAGGTAGATACTATTATAATAATGGAAGATAATCTACAGACTGAGAGATAATATTTGCAAAACTATATATAATAAAGGATTGCTATTAAAAATATACAAAGATACTTAAAAGTCAACAATTAGAAAACAGTCTGATTTTTATAAACGTAGGAAAACATCTAGGAAACTTCACAAAAGAATATGTAGATGGCAAATAAGTCTATGAGAAGATGTTTAATGTCTTTATTATGGAAATGCAAATTGAAAAAAATGAGATAGCACTCTACATCTATTACAAGGGATAAAATCCAAAATACTAACAGCATTCGGGTCTGGTGAGTTGTGGAACAGTAGAACTATCTCATTCATTTGGGGGCAAGAGGGGGAAGCAAAATTCTACAACCAATTTGGAGGGTCATTTGGTGGTTTCTAACAAAACTAAACATGCTCTTCCTATCAGATGAAGCGATCATGCTCTCTTGTATTTACTTAAATGAGTAAACTTATTTCCACACAAAAACCTGAACACAAATAAATGCTCACAGCATCTTTGTTTAGAATATCCACAACTTGGAAACAACCATGATGTCCTCCAATAGATGAATGAATAAACTGTGGTTTATCCTTACCTGGGATATTATCCAGCAATAAAAAATAAATGAAGTGCTGCCTTAGTCAGCTTAGGATGTCATAATTAAATATGCCTGGGTGACTTGAAAGACATAAATTTATATATCACAATTCTGGAAACTGGAAGTTTAATCCAAAGTATTGGTAAGGTCAATATCTGTTTGGACCTTTGCTTTGATTGCAGAAGATTACGTCATCTTGTTTGCTTTCCTTAGTGTGTGTGTATGGAAAGTTAGAGCTCTCTCTTTCTTTCTCTTTTCATAAGGTCACCATCAGGAGGGTCCCACACTTATGACTGCACAGGAGCCTAATAACCACCTAAAGACCTCACCTCTGAATTCCATCACATTTGGTATTAGAACTTCAATGTAGGGTCTGGCACAGAGGTGCACACCTGTAATCCCAGTGGCTCAGGAGGCTAAGGCGGAGGATCTCAAGTTCAAAGCCAGTATCAGCAACAGCGAGGTGCTAAGCAACTCAGTGACACCCTGTCTCTAAATAAAATACAAAATAGAGCTGGAGATGTGGCTCAGTAGTCAAGTGCCCTGAGTTCAATCCCTGGTACCTACTCCCTCCAGAAAAGAACTTTAATGTAGGAATTACATTGGGGGCAGTCATAAACATTCAGCCTATGGCAGGTATCAAGCCACAAAATGGCATGAGGAAACTTCATTGTATATCAATAAGTGAAAAAAAATAATGATTTGTAAAGACAATATAATGTATGATTTCAACTATATTGCATTCTGTAAGGTTAAAACTAGGGAGACATTAAAAGAACAGTAGTAGCTAGGGATTTGGGAGGAGGGAAAGATAAATAATGGAGTACAGGGAATTTTCAGAGCAGCAAAACTATTTTGTAAGATCATTATAAGCTGGCCAAATCCAAGGAATATACTATAGTTAATAATGTCTCAACATTGGCTCATCAATTGGAACAAAAGTATCATGGGATGTTAATAATTGGAAAAGGGACCGAAAGGGTACATGGGAGCTCTATACATTCTGGTTATAATTCTATGACTCAAAAAGTGACCTCAATAATAAAGAAAATTAGTCTTTGAAAAAGCAAGAAAAAATGTGAGAGATGTATAAATTCAGAATGATTAACAGAAATCCAACAAAAGGTCTATTCCTTTCCTTAGATCTTGCCTTGAACAATTTAAAACTTTTGAGAAAAAAATATTTAAAAATTTAAAAAAAATGAGTACTGCTGAACTTTTCCACTAAATAGGCTGTTTTTAGGTTTTCATCTTTCATCAAACAAAAGAAGTTCTTGTTCTTCCCTATGGTTCTGGTTTTTAAAGAAAATTAACACATGTTATATTTTAAGAAAGGCTTTTATTCCTTTATACCTTAGTGTAGATACATTTGTATGTATGATTTTTATTGTATGGGTAAATATGTGACATAGGGCTGCATTAAAGGTTGATATCCAAAATATTTATAAATACATTTTTATAAATGCAAACACATTTTTATAGTTTATCATAAATATATATGTATGTGTTTCATTCATTTTACTAATACCTTAATTAAATTTTTTGCATCTTTCAGATGCAGCAGTACTAATCAATTTCTAAAATAACTTTATTTCTTTTTTTAGTCCTTGAATTTTTTATATTTTTATTCTTACATATAAGAAGATATATTCTTATATATGTACATATATATATTTAAAGTTTCATAATATAGATTATCAATTCCTTGAAACTTTTTTTGAAGGAGTATCTTTGGATCATCATTTTAAATTTATTTCAATTATTCTAATCAAATTTAAATGTTAATCAAGTTACCTACTAAATTGTCTATTTTTTCTTGCTTTAAATTGGTGATTTATTTTTTCCTCAGAACTGTGTACAAATTATTCTGGTTTAAAAAATATTGTTGCAGAATTGTTAATCCAGATTTTCATCATTTTAATTACTATTATATCTTTACTTCTCATTTTCCTTATTCTAAATTTTAATTATTTTAAAAAATAATTATGAATATATCTTATTGATTTCTTAAATAATCAGGTTTTAGATATGCTAAATCTCACTTTTGAATTTTGTTCATCATTTCATGCATTCTTCATTTTAAATTTATTGCTTCATAAATTTAGTTAACTTTGCTGTTGACCTTTATCAATTTCTAGAATTGAAAAATTACTTCCACTGCTTTTGACTTTTCTAGTTTTCTGATAAATGACACTAGGTAATATTTTGGTTAAACTTCTGATGTGAAAAATCTTGCACTGCTAAGTTCCAAGTATTCTCTGATTCCTCTTTCTTTGTTGTCATCTTACCAGTGACGGCTTGTCATAGGGAATAGCGCCAAGAAATAGAAATGGGACCTTCAAAAATGGGATTTCAACATTGGGCTGGCGTTTGATCTCTTTTAATGGTCTCCTTCCTAGTGGAAAGGAAGACATTGTATTCACCTTTATCAGCATCCAAATCCCTTATAATATTTACCTATTGCTGTCTGCTGTAGCATGTTTATCTGAGATAAGACTTTGATATGCCATGTGGGAACTACATTTGAATATAATGATGACTTCAAGACCAGGTTGTGATAATCACTCTAGGTTAATACCCACAGATGACAAGTTCAGAAAATGCCATCATCAGGGAAACTGAGACTATCAGTGCCCTAAAAATATCTTATTTCTCTTAGTTGTAGGACAAACATGCATGAAAATCACATGCAACATATCATTGTGCAAAAGTTATTGACATATTGGATGGAATACAGAATGACCTATTAGTTCTCCTCAATGAAAGAGAAGGGATTGAGTAAAATCACTGGGAAAATAAGACTTTGGGTCAGGGTTTTGGAGTGGGGCATCATAAATCTGAGAGCCTTGAATATTCAGTAACCCCTGACCTTCCATCATCAGCAAAACTAGCCTCTGCTTCTAATGAAACTACCCTTATTTGACTCCAAGACCTTATAAATACTTCCCTCTGCACCTATACTCTCCAGTCTTATGACCCCAGCATGCTCAATATCTTAGGTTTTTGTTGCTGTGACCAAAAGATATGACAAGAAAAAACTAAAGGGGGAAAAATTTACTTTGTCTCCTGGTTTCAGAGATTCAGTCCAAAATTGGTTGGCTCCATAGCTCTGGGCCTGAGGTGAGGCAGAATATCATGGCAGAAGGGTATGTATGGCAGAAGAAAGCTGCTCAGTTTCTGATAGCCACGAAGCAGGGAGAGAGCTTCACTTGCCAGTGACAAAAGATAAACCCCAAAAGCACACCCCGAGTGACCTACCTCCTCTAGCCATGCTCTACTTGCCTATAGTTACTACCTGTTAATCAATTCAATTTATTTATTTTTATTTAAAATTTTTTTTTTTTTTTTGGTACCAGGGATTGAACCCAGGGGCACTTAATCAATAAGCTGCATTTCTAGCCTTTTAAATTTTTTTTACTTGTTCTTTTTAGTTATACATGACAGTAGAATATATTTTGACTTATACTAGTATAACTTCCCATTCTTGTGGTAGTACATGATGTGGAGTACACTATTTGTGTATTCATATATGAACATAGGAAAGTTACGTCGATTCATTCTACTGTCTTTCCTATTCCCATCACTTGCTTCCCTTCATTCCACTTTGTCTAATTCAATGAACTTCTATTTCCCCCACCCACATTATTGTGTGTTAGCATCCTCATATCAGAGAGTACATTTTGCCTTTGGTTTTGGGGATCCACTTATTTCACTTAGCATTATAGCCTCCAGTTCATTCTATTTACTGGAAAATGCCATAATGTCATTCTTCTTTATGGCTAATATTCCATTTTGTATATGTACCACATTTTCTTTATCAATTCATCTGTTGAAGGGCAAATGGCTTAGCTATCATGAATTGAGCTGCTATAAACATTGATGTGGCTGTCTTTCTAGTATGCTGATTTCAAGTACTTTGGGTATATGCCAAGGAGTGGGATAACTGGGTCAAATGGTGGTTTCATTCCAAGTTTTCTTCTAGCCCTTATTTATACTTCTTTAGTGATAGAGTCTTGCTGTGTTGCTTAGGGCCTTGATAAGTTGCTGAGGATGACTTTGAACTCATGATCCTCCTGCCTCAGCCTCCTGAGCTTCTGGGATTACAGGTGCCCACCTCATTCCATTTATTAATCCATCAAATGGACTAATCCACTGATTAGATTACAACTATCATCATCTAATTTTTCTACCTCTGAACATTGTCTCACACAAGAATTTTCAGGGGGAACACCTTATGTATAAACCATAACATTCAAGATACTAAAGAAACTAAAATCTGACTTGGAAGGACAGAGGTTTATATATATATATAGTGTATATATATATATGTGTGTGTATATTATATATAGCCACATAGCTACATATATACATATAGACATACATATGTTCATAGAGAAGCCTGAGAACATGGGTGGGAAAGGTGCTTACCAATGGAAAATGCAATATAGGATTGCACAACTCTAGAGAAGGTTGTGAACCTCCCTCAGACAATGGTCTTTTCAAATCTGCGCATTGACTGCAGAATGGGAATGAGTATGGAAGAAGAGGGAATTCCCAGCACTTGCCCTCCAATCAAGGATAGCATGAATCAAAACAATGCCATGTCCATATCTAATTACCAGGATTTATGTCTACATAAGTCCCTAAATGTCACATGGTAGGTTCTTTTTATTCCATCCCTTTTCCAACTCTCCTCTTTGTCTTGAGCACACGGAGAACGTATATTGGAGAAATCTGTCCATTAACTTTATTGCTGGGTCTCCAACTGCAGTTCTTGTTCCAGGTGCAGAGTTTTTACTGGAGCAAATCTACAAAGTCCCTGGCCCTTTGTATGTAATGGCAGATTTAGAAAGTGCTTTATCTATATGTTATTATTTAAGAACTAGCAACTAGTCGATCTGGCAGGAACAGCAGTTTGCTTCTACAGGGTTATACCATTTCTAGTATTCTATCATAATCTAGTTAGTGGAGACCAAAGCCAGTTTTCATCATGCTATTCCTCTGGTGATGTTATTCTGCTGTATCTGGCAAAGAGAGAAACACTTACCTAATCTAAAGAAGATATATGTATACCAGAGAGTGTGAAATAATCTGGCAAAAATTTTAAAATACTTTTGTACAATAAAATTGGCATTTTTGTTTGGTGTACAGATCTATGCCTTTTAACACATGGGTAAATTTGTAGAACTACACCAGAATCAGCATAATGAAAAGTTTCATTTTCCCCCAAAAAAACTCTCTCAGGAATTTTATAACCAAACTCTTCTCCAATCCCTACCCTCTGGCAATCACTATCGTATGTCCCTATAATTTTGTCTTTTCCAAAATATCCCATAAAGAGAATCAAACAGTTTGCAACCTTGTTAGACTCCTTTCATTCTTCAGAATGCCTTTGAAATTGATATTTGTGCACACCAACATTTGGTTAAATATTATTGATGACTAGGGGTAAATTGTATAGATATATCCCAGACATTGTTATCTATTCACACAGGTTGAAGGACATTTGCACCTTTTACAGCTTTTAGCTTTTACAAATAAGGTCATTGTGAGAACCGTGCACAGGTTTTCTATTAACATGACCTTTATTTCTCTATGGTAGACATACAATGGTGTATTTTTGGGTCATGTGGTAAGTGTTCGTTTAATTTTACAAAAAGCAGGAGAGCTAGTTTTTTTTTTGTTGTTTTTTTTTTGACTGGCTATGTCATTTTCCATTCCACCAGCAATGTTATCTTGCATCCTCAGTATTCTGTATCATTGATATTTTTATCTCCATTGTTGGAATATGTGTAGTGGTATTTCTTTGTGATTTTTAACAGGTATTTCCCCAAGTGATTGACGATATTGAACATATTTCCTTTTTTATATTTACAATCTGTAAAACTTCTTTGATGAAGTATCAGTTCAAATCTTTTGCTCTTTTTAAAATTAGATTGCCAATTTTCTTTCTGTTTAGTTTTGCAAGTCCTTTAATAATTCACAATACAAATCTTTTTTTAATATGTGAGCTGCAAGTAAGATAATTTCATGTTATCTAAGCATGTCTTTAGCAGAGCAAAAGTTTAATTTTGATAGAATTCCCTTTCAGTGTTTTATCTCTGGACTGGTTTTGGTTTCATGTATAAGAAAACTTAGCCTAATTCCATGTTATGAAGATGTTCTCCTAGGTTTTCTTTTACAAATTTTCTATCTTTTAATTTTACATTTATACTTAATATTTGAGCAGATGCTTTGTTTCAGGTGTTAAGTTTACAATGAGGTGTATTTATATGAATGCAATGTGTCTAGCTTTTCAGCACAATTTATTGAAAACTGTTTTCTCCTTTGAATTGAGTCGGCACCTTTATCAAAAATCAATTGGCCATATTTGTGTGGTCTTTTTCTGAGCTTTCTTCTGTTTCATTGATCCATTTTTTTCAACCTCCTTGCCAATATGATATTGCCATTTGATGATGGTAGATTTACAATAAATTTCAACATTGGATAGGGTTTTAGTCAGCTTTTGCATCACTGTGACTAAAAGACCTGACAAAACAACAGGGAGAGGGAAAAGTTTATTTCGACTCACTGTTTCAGAGGTTCAATCCACAGTCAACTGACTTCATAGTTCTGGGCCCAAGGTAAGGCAGAACATCATGGCAGAAGGGAATGATAGAAGAAAGCAGTCCAGGACACGACATCCCAGAAGAAAGAGAATATTCTGCTCATCAGAGATAGAACATAAACCCTAAATGCAGACCCCCATGGACCCATTTCTTCCGGTCCTATTACCTGTCTTTTATTACCACCCAGTTAACCCACATCATAGGATTAATCCACTGGTCAGTTTACAGCTCTCACAATGTAATTATTTCCCTCTGAACATTCTTGCATTGTCTCACATATGAGTTTTTAGAGGACACCTTATTTCTAAACCATTACAAATACTTTGATCCATCTTTATTTTTGTACTTTCTTAATAATTTCTACCTATTATGAATTTTTTTAGTTATTGTGTGTGTGTGTGTGTGTGTGTGTGTGTGTGTGAGAGAGAGAGAGAGAGAGAGAGAGAGAGAGAGAACTAGAGATAAAATGCAGGACCTCTTACATGCTAGGCAAACGTTCCACCCCTGATCTATACCTCTAGCCCCAATTTATTTATTTGTCTTGTTCCATGTAAGTTGAAGATTTCCTAATTCTTTGTTTATGCTGAATAATTTGGTTTGTGTTTTGGACATTTAGTTGGCTAGCTACTAAATTAGACACATTTCAATTGGAGTTATTTGACTTTCTCCTTTTACATTCTAAATAATATAAGGAAATAGGTCACAATTACATTTCTAAAATTAGTTTTTCTTGAATAAAAGTCTCTACAGTCATGAGAACAAAGGACACATTCCCTTTGAATTCTTTTGTTGTCGACCTTATTTCTTTATGTTGCATTTTCTTATATTTAAGCTGAAAATATAATTGAATTAAATTTATGCCATCTGTTCAGCCATCTTTCACTTTGATGAAATTAAAGATATAATCATAAATATAGATTTTCCTAGCAGGAAATTTATATCTATGTAATTTATTTTTTGTATTTGCTGTAGGCAAGGTAGAAACTTCATTTCTGTTCCCAGTTCTATATTTAAAGTGACTTCTATGTGTTGTTTTGAGGCTTGTCAGACAAAGTTATCTTTGTACATAAGCTTCCTATTGTCTTAGTGAGAAGCCCTATCATGTGACCTCTTTCTTCATGCAGCTATGGAACAATTTTCCCTGTGTAACTGTTTTTGGATATTTAATCCAAAATAATGTAGAGCTCTGAATATTTTCCCCTCTAAGTATGCCTTCATGTTGCCATCAGAACTGCAAAATTTAGGTGGGATTTTGTGCTAGAAAGAGGAATAGGCAACAAGGAGTTGGTTGTGACAAGACACAATTTTACACAAAGGATACCAAATGTGTGTGTGTGTTTGTAATATATATGTATATATAAATATATTTAAAATATATATATACATATAAACTTACAGGATGCCATGAGTAATAATCTGGCTCCTCTCTCATTCCTGTGTCTAAGCATAATTTGGGAATTCATTCTCTTACTTGGGTGCTTTCTCATTGATTGCTAATATTCAGATTGGTAACCTGGCTAAAAGAATAGGCATTGCCTATTTTTACCACAACAGTCTATCCACCCCACACTGATAACATATGTACCTTTGTCCACCTGGCAGCTGTGTGGAAAATTCTGGAATGTCACATATTTTCTAGGCCTCAATAGTCTTGTTTATCAGAAAGTAGACCCTGCTACTGGCAGTTTCCTATACCACCTCCTGTGGCTGATGCCCTTTCTTCTCTAAATGACTGGCAGACTTCTGTCATTATGTTCATTCCCCTGCTCTCCAGGGGCAATATGACCCCAGCAGGTGCATCCATTTCCAGATTTCAAACTGCTGGCTTCTTTGTGATCCATGTCTGTGAACCCTGTGTAGCTGACTGGGTCATAAGTTCAAACTCAGCCTTTGTTCAGTAGAATTGGCCCTTTTCTAATTCTTGACTAATAATGTGGCAGTTTTGCTGGCTTTCTCAGCTAACTTGGTAACCCATCACCCTGCTGTCTGTACTTAAGAAGCAGACCCCCTATTTCTTACTTCCATTCCTTGCTTTGAAAAATGAGAGCACAAAGTGCATCCTTTTATATATAGGGCAGGTTTTCTTCTTGGATGCATTATCTTTACGTCCTTCATGGTGGAGATTGTCTGTCAGGTTCTTGTTCACTCACTAAATCCTCTGAGTTTTCTTTTTTCTGAAATTTATCCTTGTCAGCTTGGCATTTCACTACCTCTGAGATCTGCAAAATAGGTGATTTCATAGTATTCTCTTCTCCTACACCATTTGTAAAACTCTTAAAACTAGACATAGCAGCAATATGTGAGGACCAAACTGTTTGCTTTCATTTGTCATATTCTTGCAAAACGCATTTATTAAAAATGTAAAATGTGTGTGCATTATGCTGCAATAGTGTGTAGTGAGGAGAGAATGATGGGGGCTGCCATTAAAAAGATGAAAAGTAAATTTTTTGCTTTCTAGAAGAAAAACCAAGTGTGGACACAAATCACCATATTTGCTGTAAAGCTGGGGCCAGAAGAGTACTAACTGCATTTTGGAGATGGCCACAGTCATCAATCATTTATCTGATTATGTATGAGGGATTATGAAATACAACATCAATAAGGCTCTGCTGTACCTGATGCTGTGTCTTTGGGATTTTTAGCTGGGTTACCATGGATCAAGATGCAGAGGGAATTGTTACCAAGAATAGTGGCTGCTGCTCTATTATCTGGAACATAGGCATTTTGCACACAGGGTACAAAATGAGCAAATATGTGGAAGCAGGAGGGATTAAACTGTTTAACTGGAGATGACCTTTCCATCATGGTAGACACTATCCACAAGTGGATCCTGAATACTAAAACAGCTAATATGAATTGAGAGGTGCTTGTAACATACATACTGGATATCAACAGCAGAATACAATCAACAAAAGACTAAGAACTATGTCATCAATTTTTAAATATTGATCACATGTTGAAGCACTAATATTTTGGATATGTTGGTTTTAATAAAATATTATCAAAATTTGTTTCACCCATTTCTTTCTACTTTTTTCAAAATTAATGAATTTTTAAAAAATTTTTTCCAGACTTCATTTTGATTCATTTTACACAACAGGGTAAAACTTTTCATTTCTATGATTGTGCAGGATGTAGATTCACACCATTCATGTAATC
>JAJEJO010000540.1:469172-576368 GCA_020662805.1 Glaucomys volans | reverse complement strand
TCTTGTTGATGGAATGGCAGGTGAAAGGGTGCTCTCTCAGTGGCCTGGCTTATCATCGCTGTTGCTATATTCCTGCTCAAATAAAGAGCACTTTCCATGGGATCTGTTTATTAACTTTCAATCGGGTCTTAGTAAAATGTCCCAGGGGTCGGACCATAAAAACATTAATTTGAACATTGTGTTATCCCAATGATTATTGATCTCTTCATTTAAATTTATGTAACATTGGTCAAGCCTTTGACACTTTATGTAGCCAAAAACCTGACAGTGCCATTTGTTATATACTCTAAGTAAAGAACAATTTTCTAAATAGAATACAACTTGATTTTAACCTAAAGGTCAATCCCATCATCGAGGCAGAATTATAAATGAGGCCAACTTAAAAGAGAAAATAATCAACTATTAATTATTTAAAGTGCTTAATGATGCATGGAATTTGTTACATTTCCAAGTGCATTTCTGATTAAGTATGCACAGATGACAAAAGCCCTGGGATCTAAATCAGCTATTAATTTTGAATCAAAATATATTTGAAATTCAACATGATAAACTTCTATCTTCAAAACTAAAAAATGTAGAGGAATATATGCCTGGCCATCACATTTTATTTATGTCTTCACATTTCAATTAAATTTACCTGTCTATATGAGAAAAGAAATAGTATAGTTATTCTTGAAAAAGCTTTAGAATTTCAAAACAAATTTAAATCAATCTTGTTTGAAAGCAACTAAATTAGGTTTATAGAATATTATGTTCAAATCTTTTTAGTAGCAAAATTAGAATAAATGCTAACAAATATGAAAAAGAATGAGGTCACTATGTTTCAATATTATACCCTATGTGAATTAGGAAAAGAGAAGACATTTGAAAAATACAATTAACCTTTGAAAAGAAAAATAAGCCACATTCACATTAGGGAATAGGCAAACTTAACTAATGAAAATTTATAGCCCTGTAATGTTTGCAAAGAAAAAATCTCTCTCATTTGAAATGTCAGAATAATCTCAGATCTCTTACCAAGCAATTTGTTAAACTTTAAATGCTGATACCTATTAGATTTAATAATTGAAAAATACTCAAATAGAATGGGACTACTGAAGTGCATTTGCAAGATGTATCTCTTTTAGTTTCAAACATCTGTTTGTTTGTTGATTAAATTATTTATTCACTCTTTTAATCATTTCTTCAGCAAATTGAATGTCTCCTAGTTGCCAAGAAATTGAACTAGATACTACTTTCACTAAGGCTGAATAAATAAAGCTCCTGTCAAGGCCTGCAGAATCTCAGAAGTAAGACCCATGCAAGAAAAATATTTAAATGACATGACGAACACATTAACAGATCATGTGGCATGGACTGTTAGTTGTCTCCTATGCCGGTTGCCCATACTTTCATTAACACAGCTCTACTTTTAATTCTGGTACAAAATAAAAGCCATGTTGTCTCAGACTCATGTGGCCATGAGAAAAAGTTTGGCTGGTTTGATTTAAGGGAAATGTGTCAGACTTCTTGGAAGTCATAGGAGAGGAATAGGGTTATATCCTTCCTCCTAAATGAATGTAGTCATGATGGCTGAAGGATTGCAGCCATCTTAGACCATGAAGTAACCTCAAAGATTCATATTGTGTTGGGTAACAGAACTCAAAGAGAGTTGGTGTCTGAGTCTGTGACAATTATGGGAACTCCAAAACATCCCTGAGAAGATCACCTCTGAACTTTGCTTTGTGAAATAGAAGAATACTTTCACCTTATTTTGGGAGGAGTAAGTTAGAGAATATGGACCCAACTTGGATATAGTGTCGTATTCATTTATTATAAGCTTATACCTTACAACCTTTCATAATATGCTCAATATGATTCTAGACAAAGAAAATTAAATGGTAGAGAAAATAGTTTCTCTTCCCATCATATATTTTGGAGAAATACAACCCAGTGACAAATACAATAAAGTTAAAAACCATAATATTGAGTGAGATAATGTTTTCCTAATGAAATTATAGTTGTGTCCCAAAACACAGAGTAATAATTCAGTGAAAAGCATGAGTGAAGTTTCCACTGTGGAGTTGTAACTGAGCAAAATTTTAATGAGACATTACTTCGGATTTCTATTGGGAAGAGGAATTTTGCAGGCAGAGGAAGCAGCATTGTAGGATGGCAGAGAAACAGGATAGCAGGGCATTGTGGGGGGAGCTTTAAGGATTTTCTCTGTGTCTGAGGCAGAAATGCCATGTATCTGGTTGTGAGTTTTGAGAGTAAGGCCAGAGTGTCATTATCCAGTGGTGAAGGGACCTCTTGGAAGAGGTGGCAAAGGCTTGGGATTTAAGAGACTATCATTTTGATTTTCAGATTTAAATATGCCTTTGGAATGTGCTGAAAGATTCCTTTGTTTTATGCAAGATTTGAAAAGCTTTCTATTTTTCCATACAAATAATTATGACCAACACTTAGGCAGTGGGAGGCACTGTTCCACATTTTGAATTGAGTAATTTATTTAATCCTAAAACCAACACTACAGTCCTGAGACTAGGTGCTGTTTTTCACTCATTTCAGAGGTGAGTAAACTTTGGGCTCAGAGGGGAAAATTAACAGGCCAGAGGGAGGAACTGGAGTAAGGATTTGAGTCTGTGCTCTTAAAAACCAGGAAAAATGATCAGTCTCCCTTAATAGATCCCCCTTTACATTTGTGTCATAATTAGAAAGCAGAAATGAAATTTAAAGCACTTGTGATTTTGGAAGACCAAGGTTGTCCTGTAACTTTGTTCTTTCTCTTTCTAGAAAGAGGCTGAGATTCAGCAGTGTGGAGGGACTCATCTAGTGTCACACTGTGAAACTGTCCAGCATGTGACTGGAGATCAATAGTGCCTCTGAAATTTCCTGACCATTGACCTTGAACAAGTTACTTGACCTTTCTAAACCGTAGGTTCCCCATGTGAAATGGGGTTAATGATAGCACTTCACCCAAAGCCTATAGGTTTGTTTTCAGAATTAAACTCTAAAATTAAAACTCTGTCGCTACTTTATAAGAATTATTCTATACTCTGAACAATCAAAGCTGTGTATATAAAGCAACATAACTCCAAGCTGGATTTCTAAACCAGGCAGTTCTCTCCTTAGAGAGGGCAATGAAACAAGAGATTAACAGGGACCGGTTTTAGGCAATTTCCTGGAAAGAGGATGGCAATAGGTCATGACAGGAGGCCTCTGGGATTCAGGACTCATCCTGCCTTTGATGGAAATAAACACAAAGTGTATTTAGCAAGGCCCTTGGAGGCCTCTTTCCAGGGGTCAGCACTATATTTCCCTAATCCTCTGAAAATTCTTTATGAGTCAGGAGTACTTTGGGGGATTTGACCATCTGGTTATGTTAGGAGGCATCTGGACTTACAAAATAACTATCACCAATCCTTTTATTTGAAAATAACTTGCTTTAGAGGTGCAAGTAGAGATTTTTAGTTGTATTATTAAACTGACTCTGAAAAGGGAAATTTATGAATCATTTATCAGTTAGAGGCAAGTTGCTTAATATTTAATTTTATTGAAATGAACGTGTTTAAACATAGCACCCTCCCTTGATCGTTAATCTGGTGCTGAAGCAATTCCAAAGTTTGTGACAAGTTTTCCCTCTAAGCCCGAGTTTGCATGAGCCTCCAAGGACCAATAGCTTCTCATCACCACGGCGGGCTAGAGCATGGGATTTGGACTCTCTTGTAATTAAATACTCACACGGGGCGGAAGGAGATCATTCCACAGGAGGAGGAGATAAGGCCTTGATGTGGGAATGGCATAGGTAGAGCTAATCAGAACAGGGAGATCTTAGTGCAGAGCAGCAGGAATTTTCCACATTTGACACCTTGTTAACTTTTGGAGAGCAAGGGGATGAGACTCTGGAGCCGTCTTCGTCCTCATCCCTGGTGGTGGTTGGAGGATTTATTTGTTCATTCAACACACATTACTAAGTGTCAACAATATTTCAGAAACTCTTCTGGGCACTGAAAAGACACGGTGCAGGATCACTGATCCCTCGTCTCTGTAATTAATTAGGTGAATACATAATTTCACACTGAACAGATTCATGGCAGGACAACAGCATCTCACTCTGGGTACCTAGAAAAATGCTGAGGCAAAGTAGGGATGCTGTTTCTTTACTAAGTGGGTTGATTTTGTGGTTTTGAGAGTGAACCAATGGGGAAAAAGGTAGGGAGGGAGGGCATACAACAAATTAAACTCAAAGGGGTCTCAGAGTTTGTGCTTCCAGGTCTTGCACATAGCATCTTAGTGACCTCAATTTGGGTGTGAAGATGAGTGGGGCGGGAAGCTGTCAGGCTGTTTTCACATGTGTTGGCCAGTGCACGCAGGGCAGGTCTCAGGGATGCCAACAAGAACAAGCCCCAGTGAGCTGCATTAAAAGTGCACAGTCCAGTCCACTCTGCTCAAGTCCACTAAGGCCTCCATTACTTTTGGCTCACATAATACAATTCAGGGTCTCAAATTTTGTGAAAATAAGTTGTTCTTGTTTGTTTCTTGAAATGAGAGGAGGCTAGTAAATCAGTTGCCTTGTTTTTTTCCTGTCCAGGAACTGCAGTAAAAAGCTGCAGTGATGCAGTTCCCTTTGTCCCTCAGCAAGGAAGCACCAAGATATTGCCAGACAAAATTCTAGAAACCAGAAACATATCTTTGCTGTCCCCATTGTACAGCAGCAATCCTCTCATCTCATGGTTTGCAGATTCATTACTCTTGAAGTAAGTAATGCATTTCTTTACTGACAAGACAGAAAGAGCCCCGAATGACCAGGTGATAGCCACACATTTCAGTTCCATGGGACACTTAGGAATTTTTCTGACAGAACATTCCTTTTTGGGGGGCGGAAATGAGGACTCCCAACTCAGCCTGTTAGAACACAGAAACCTCAAATTCCTCAGGTACTGCTGAGTCTCTGAGGACACACAATACTGCTTTCTAGAGGGCAGGACCCCAACCCTGCTGGTATTGTTCTCCAAAGAGACCTCTTATCTGGGCTTTTATAAGTTACTACACAATTCTGCTAGACCAGGTCTGAATGAAACAGCTGTATGAGACCAGTACCTTTCAGGGCCCTGTACTAATTTTTATTTCTCTTTTGTCATAAAATGTGCCCAGTGGTCTGGGGCACCATGATATGTGGTTGCCAAATTCACAGAGCATACATTTTACAGGTCTTCAGATGGCAGCATTGGCTGAAGCACTATAGGTAAAGAAGCAAACCATCATCAATCATGTTACATGCACAATATATGTCTTGATATGCGATTGATTCTGATGATACATTTACAAATTATGCATTAATTCTCTGTCAATTGGGCATTGGGAATCGCCCCAAAATGATATCATTTGAAGCAGAGGTCTTAGTGCAAAATAAAACAAAACAAAAGGCTTTGTTAGCTTTTCTTCACTGTGACAAATATCTGAGAAAATCAGCTTAGAGGAGGAAAGATTTATTTTTGGCTCACGGTTTCAGAGGTTGCAGACTATGGTTGGCTGGTTCCATTGCTTTGGGCCTGAGATGAGGCAGAACATCATGGCAGAAGGGCATGCAGTGGAAAGCTGCTCAGTTGATGACAGCAGGGAAATACAGAGAGAGAAAGGAGCAGGGAATAATAAATAACCCTTCCAGAACACTCCTGGATGGACCTACTTTCCCCAACTAGACCTCGCCTCTTTCAGTTTCCATCATCACCCAATAGTTCATTCAAATTGTGAATCCCTAAAATAGATTAATTCACTAAACCCTCATGATCCATTAATTTCTTCAAAGTCCCCTTTGCTGCATGGAGATTGTTTTAGTGATTTTTTTTCTTCATTCAAAAAGACCTGACCAAAACAACTGACAAAACAACACAGAAAAGGGAAAGTTTATTTTGGCTCACTGTTCCAGAGGGTTAGTTGTTGGTCAGAGGACTCCATAGCTCTGGGCCCAAGAGGAGGCAGAACATCATGGTAAAAGGGTGTGGCAGAGGAAAGAAACTCAGGATATGACAACAAGGAAGCAAGGAGAGAACTCTGCTCACCAGGGACAAAGTATACACTTTGTCATGCCTCCAGTGACCTATCTCCTCCTTCCACATTCTACCTGCCAATAGTTACTACCCAGTTAATCCATATTAGTGGGTTGGTCCACTGATTAGGTTACATTTCTCAACTTGATCACTTTCATCTAAACCATAATAAGGACTAACTGTTCAACCCATAAGACTTTGGCAGACATTCTATATCCAAACTATAAGAGAGGCTATGCTATCTCATCTGGACTATCTACAAATGAAATTTATACATTCTTCTTGGATCTCTGGTACTTCATTCCAAATAAAACATTTTCAGTAAATAATGAATTATCTTTTATCTGGAACAAAGAATTTTAAAAGACAATGGGGGATCCCAATGACTCTGGAGTCTAAAGCAGGATAATGACAAATTCAAAGCCAGCCTCAGGAACTTAGCAAGGCCCTAAGCAACTTAGTGACACCCTTTTCCTAAATAAAATATTTTTAAAAAGGGGCTGGGGATGTGGCTCAGTGATGAAGCACTCCTGGGTTCAATCTTTGGTACCAAAAAAAAAAAAAAAAAAAGAAATGTGGGGACTATGATCACACACTCCTCAGAGGTTAGTCTCTGATGAAGTTAGATTTTCTTTTCTTTCCTTTTTTTTTGGTCCTGGGGATTGAACCCAGGGGCGCTTAACCACTGAGACACATTCCCAGCCCTATTTTGCATTTTATTTAGAAACAAGGCCTCACTAAGTTGTTTAGGACCTTGCCTTTGCTGAGGCTGGGTCTGAACTCATGATCCTCCTTCCTCAGCCTCCCAAGCCTCTGGGATTTCGGGTGTGCACCACCACGCCCTGCTGAAGTTAGATTTTCTTCATCAATATTATATCAGAGAAGATCTGATATCGTCTCCTTTATAGTTACAGATCAAGATTTTGTCCAAGTTCAAAAAGCCATCCCAGGAGTACAAAATATCAGCTCCAAGAGTACTGTGTAAAACTTTGACTTCCAAATCATGGGAGACAGTTTATGTCATTGAATTTTCCCTCTCAGGGACTGTAACAGTTCACAGCAAAAATGACTGAGAGTATAGCAGTGACTGAATGACGAGATTCAACTTTCATCATCTATTGATAAACATTCACTGACTTTAACTATCAATCCTATAGGATAAAGTTAACATTCTGGGGTTGTCCTGGCACTTACCTAAATGCAAAATGCATTTGCTTGTTTATGTTGCTCGATGAATTACACAGGAGAAGAGATCTACATTATGCATTGGCTGCACTCTGAGCACTTTGGTCTTGATAGATTACTACTACCACCAACACTATCACCACAGCTACTACTACTACCACATATATACACACACAGAATGGATTAGCCCGCTCTCTGTCACTGTGGCCAAAATAGCTGAAATGAACAAGTTAAATGAGAAAAGCTTATTTTGATTCATGGTTTCACAGTTTCAGTCTATGGTCTGCTGCCTCCATTTCTTTAAGCCTCAGCTATAGTGGAACATCATGGAGGAAGGGAATGTCAGAGGAAAGCTGCTCAATTTATGGCTACCTGAAAGCAGAGACACAGAGAAAAAGGAGGAAATATATATTGGGGAAATATATATTGCTCAAGGCCATGCCTTCAAGTGACCTACTTCCTCCAAACATGTTCCACCTGTCTACAGTTTCTATCACCTCCCAGTCATACATTCAGCTATCAGTGCATCAGTTCATTAATGAGGTCAGAGTTCTTATGATCTAACAACTTCCCAAAATCCTCATCTCTAAACATTTTCCCCTTGGAGACTAAACCTTCAACACATGCGTCTTTGTGGGCAATTCATATCCAAACCATAACATGCAGAGACTATACCTCCATTTAGGCATTTGTGACTTTATTCACATAAAGATAAATATGATCCACGTTGACCTATTTTCATTTTTTCTTCTGATTTTATTTTAAAGACATTAAAATGTTTTCATAGGTACCTAAAAGTGTCCTGTCTCCTGCTTGTGTAAATTAGCCTTTTTATTTCAAAAGAAGCAGTAAGTGTGAGAGTTAAGAACATGAAATCCTGGCTACAGAAAGCCTAGGTTTGAATCCAGTTCTGCCACTTGCAGTGAATACAAAGGGTGGCTACACTCAGCTTCCTTGCCCATAATGTGAGGTTCATCACATTGCCTAGCCCGCTGCATTGTTGTAAACATTAAAAACATTCTCGCTTGTAAGATAGACAATGTACTTCTTCATCAATAACCTGATTTCCACCTCTTTCTAAGCACATGGGACAAGTGTAATCCCAACTCACTGAGGTTAGGCATGGACATGTGACTTCATTTGTAAAAGGAAATATCAGTGGAAGTAATAGGTGTCACTTCTAGGTGGAAGCATTTGATTGTTGATCTCAACTCTGCCTTGCTTCTCATCTGCCCCAAGACTGAAGAAAGAAGGAGTCAAAAAGGTACAAGTTCTGATTTGGATATGGTTTGAGTGTGTCCCCCAAGTGTTCATGGCCTGGAAGTTTGGTCCCTAGTGTAGTGATGTAAGAGGTGGTAGAATTTGGAAGAGATAGAGCCTTGAGGAAAGCAATTAGGTCCCTGGAGTCCCTGTCCTCTTAAGAGATTAATGTTGGTCTCCTGGAATGGGTTTTAAAATTTTAATTTTTTAAATTTTAATTTTATTTATTTGTTTATTTATTTATTTATTTATTTATTTTTTTGTGGTGCTGGTGCTTGAACCCAGGACCTTGTACATGCCAGGCAAGCACTGTACCAACTGAGCTAAATCCCCAGGTCTTTTAATTTTTATAAGACACCGAGTTGTTATGCAAAAGCAAGCCTGACCCACTTTTTCTGGCTTCCTGTCTCCCTATGTGATTCCTCTTCAACCTCAAAGCCATCTACTAAGTCCCTCTCCAGAGAACAAACAAATGAGGCTACTGGAACTGAACCCAAGGTCTCCAAAACTGTGGCCAAAATAAACCTCTTTTTAAAATACATTACTTAGCCCCAAGTATTTTTATGGCAACAGAAACCTAATTAATACAAACTTAAAATAAAATATAACGAGTGAAAAATCAAATTGATGAATAATTGTTGGATTAAGTCACTGGGATATCAGGGCTGTTTGTCATCTAGCCCATACCACTTAATGCAATATAAAAGACTACATGAGCAGAACCTGCAACATAGCACTCAGTAAATATTTTACATAAGAGGAAGCTGAGGTTTGTGGAATTTGAATAATTTGCTTTGAAGACTGATAACATAGATGTGTGTGTGTGTGTTTGTGTGTGTGTGTGTGTGTGTGTGTGTGTGTGTGTGTTTCTGGTTGAGTAAACTCAGGTAAGTTATATAATAGCTCTATGTATCAGTTTCCTTGTCTATAATATAAGGTTAAAGATCATACAAACTTCAATAGCTTAAAGTGAATCTTTGGTATGAATATGAATATAAAGCATAAAAATATAGATAAAAAGTATCCCATTTGATGTTGTTGAATTCTCTGTCTTAAAAACTCTGCTATTTACTTACATGCACATGCAAATATAATGACAGTTTTAAGTTCTTAGGGACTGTTTATCTTGTCATGAGAGAGGCATCAACTAAAATAACAAAGTAGTGTGCTGAGGGCTATGAGAAAGGTGCAAACAAGATAATTTGTCTTAGGAAAGCTATAACAAAATACCCTAAATCTGAGTCAGAGTTAAATGATACAATGTGTGCCCTGGAACTTAGTAGAATATTTTAAGTTTGGTTAAACAGCATGGAACAGGGAGAATATTTAAGATGGAGAGAAGGGCCCTTAGGAGCCAGTGATGGTTCTGGTACTTGCAGGTGTGTGAGAATTCAAATAAGAGAGGGCCTTAGCTGGACATGTAGACTCATGTCCTTGTGGGGAAAGGACTCCCCCTCAAAGTTTCTACAGTCATTTTTTCTCACCTTAGACAGGCAATCTGCTCTATCCACATGGGAGATATGTGCAGATTACACTGCTGTAAAATCAAAAAGGTCTTTTGAAGTTAAGATTTTCATGCAGCAAGGGAGTGATGGAGAAGAAGGATTAGGTTGGTGTCAGAGTCTGTGTCTTCCTAAGCTCAGAAGCTGTTTTAATTACTATCCATTTTTGTGTGTGTGTGTGTTCTGCATGCCACCCTCTAACTCAGATCCTCTGTGCCTCTTAACGTCACTCTTTAAAGATTCTGTGTGGTAGTGTTCCTGTCCCCAGTCCCTCCTGGTTTCCTCTTGATATAGTGTGAGCTCCCTGAGGGTAGAGATAATGTCCTTTTTGCTCTTTATTGTATATCCAGTATGTAGCACCATAAGACTGCAATATGTATTTGCTGAAGGAAACTCTAAATAAACAAATTCGTCCTGTATTATATTTACTTTCAGCTTTATTTCACAAATAACACTTCTGGTGATACTAACTCCTGTATTAAAACTCATCAGTGGCTCCCTATGGTCCCTGGAATTTAGGCCTGACTTCTTTCCCCAATTTGCAATGCTCTCATCACTCATGATCTTTTCCTAAGTCTCCTGCAATATGCAATGTGAAATTCATCCTCCCTCTAACCCAACCTAGAGCTAATGGACATCTTTTAGAAATTTGGGAGGGATATATAATCACACTAGTTAAGACTTCTTTGACTTCAATGTAATAATTAAGGTGTTGAGATTATAGGAAACTTGCTGTGGGAGTCAGCTCTCCATTACTATAAAAAACACTGAGATTATAAAGAGAAAAGATTCCTTTTGACTCACCGCTTTGCAGAGTCAGTCTGTGATTGGTTGGCCCCACTGTTGTTGGGTGTATGGTGAGGCAGCACATCATGGCAGCAGTCTGTCATAACCATTCACCTCAGAGTCAGGATGTGAAAGAAAGGGAGATACAGAAGTTGGGATTTCAGTGTCCCTTTCAAGTACATGTCCTCAGTGACCTAACTTCCTCCCAATGGGCCCTACCTCTTAAAGATTCCTTGCTGCTCAAAAGTGCCACTGGTTAGGGACCAATCCTTTAACACATGGGCCTTTGGGGGACACTTATCAAAATTATAGCATTTGTCCAGGAATGAAGAGAGAGGGAGATTAGAGACCCAAGCAGTGACACCAGGTCCCAGGCTAGGCTTGTCATTGAACTTGGCAATGATAAGAAATAAAAAATTCAGTCTCCTTACAATACCTGTAAATTCTTAATACATATTCCAGTCAATCAAATACAAATTTAATGTCATTCGTCTGCTAAAGTCACTCTTAACTGTCTAGTGTATATTCTCCAGTGTATATTCTCATATGGATATTCAAGGCCTCCATTACATGACTACAACCTACCTGTCCAGTTTCACTTCCTCCGTTCATCCTCAATAACACTTAGGAATGTTGAACCAAACCAGGCACATGTGCTGTGCACTGCTCAGTTCTCTACCTCAGCTTGTGTAGTTTCTCTGGCTTGAAAATCCCTTTATTTTTCAATGGTATATAATTTTGTCAGTCCTTTGGAGCCCACCATAAAGCTCACTCTCTTTGACAAAGCCTTGGATACTTCCTTTTTCCAGAAGTAGTTCCATAGAATTTTATCTATACTTTTCTAATTAATATTTTATATTTTCTGTATTATTGAATAATATCCTGTAAACTGTGAATCATTTGAAGTCAAGGACGGCACCAATGGAACTATTAGAGATTTTGTAACCAAACGTCTACTAGATTTAAGAGATGTTGATCCTTCCTGGACGGCATGGTGCTCTCAGGTCCTCTGCTGCTGTACTCTCTACTCACAGGAAATTTTCCCAATGGAGTCATCTATCCTACCTCAACTCATATTGTCTCTGTTAACCATTAAAATCTATTCTGCTCATATCAGAATGTCTCTTCAAATCGAAACAGCTTTTACCTTCCTAGGTCAATACTATTTCTCTTTCCAAAGCTTGCTCAAATTTTGGAATAGCATTTCGTGCCACTGTCCACTCCTTCCATCCTGAAGTGTGGTCTGGCTTTGGGTTCTGTGATGCCACATTCTCTGTGGTTTTCCTCCAACCAAATTGGTTGCTTTTCTTTTAGTGTCCTTTGCTCTTTGTTCCCGGGATCAGTTAGAAATGTTGGAAGTTTCCTGGGATCAGTTGATGACCCTCTTATCTCTTATATCTATATTCTTTCTAAGTTGATTTCATTAGATCCAATGACTGCTAGCAGAAAAGACCAAAAGCATTATATTATTCTGAATACACATGACCCAATCCACTAGAATAGTTTGGGGAACCTTTTTCTGGCTGTGCCACAACCTTGGCTCCACTCTGAGGTTGGTGATGTCTTTAATTTAGAAAGTCATGCTCTCTACAACTCAAGAGTTAAAGGTCCTATTTGATGGCAGACCTACGTAGACCTAATTGGAGAAATAAATGGCACTTAGTACTTGCTTCTGTTAGGAGTGCCAAAGCAGACATAAATATTTGTCCTGGATGGCTTCTCCTGGGCCCAGTTCTCCCACAGAATGCCTTGAGCATTGCCCTGGCAGCAGCCCATCTCTTTGAAGAAGCTCCACATTTTGTAAATACCAGAAAATTCTGCTTTTGGCACATGCTGGACTTTTCATATCATGCAAATTAAATAAAATGTTCATTGCACTTACAACATTTTTCACAACTCCTCATAGATATGTGATTACTTTGTGGAGCTGATTGCATTGTTATCCCTTAAAAGAATATAACTATCAAACGTTACCTAGAACTTGGGTTTGTTAAGTAGATTATCATTACAATCTAAAATTATTAGCATGTGTTTGGGAGACAGGCTATTATGTTTCACAATTTTAAGAAAAATAAATGGATTTATAATTGCAAGTTAAGCTACACCAAGAATGTCTTATTAGGCCCTTATAAAGGGTCTGCTATATATGAAAGAACATTTTTGAGAAATTAACTAAAACAAAAATGTCGCACAGATTTTTAATTGCCAACTTAATCACCTATTTTAAACACATTATATCTCAGAAATCTCTAATGACTTTGTGTGTATCACATTCCACTGGATTAGAGAGAAACCATTTAGATAAAAGCCATTGAATGGTTTTCTATGGTTCAACAACAGCTACAACAACAAAACAAAACAAAACAAAATAAAAATACCCTCAGATGGTTTTAATATTGACCTAGTGTCTGTGGGTGCGCGGCATGTGAATGCTGGGATCACCCATTGCTTGTCACCTGTAAGTGGAATTGCTGGGGCAGTGGGAGGAGAGTAATCTCTGTGCTTCACTCAGTTACAAACCTGTGAGAACTCCAACTGAAAATGCATCCTGGTGTGTCACAGTATAAACACAGAACTTGCTAGTGAAGAACACATTATTGTTTATACATATTCTGGTAGTGACTAGAAAGCATTCGGGCAAAGATACAGACTTTTGGAATAGGAGGGTGCTTTGGATCTGAGATGCATATTAACATTGTAATTTTGTTCCAAAATTTAAATTTCTCTGTGTCTAAATTTTCCCCACCATGACATAGAGATATGGTAGCATCAGCAAGCCTCTGGCCACTCATGTGACACAGGACGGGAGCCCACATCAAAGAAAATACTCTGTAGAGCTCACTCTTCATCATGGCAGTTACAGAAAACTTGCCAAGTCACAAATTAGCAGAGAAGAGGAGAGAGAATTGGACTTAGAATCATCAAAGTGCTGAAAGATCCCAGGTAATTCATAGTGCTTATAGTATGTTTTATCTTTTCAAATGCAAGAAAGAAAAAGATCACTTTTTTTTTCTCAGACTATTTCATTCCAATACCTAAAGCCAAAGAAAACTCAATGTCTGATTGAAGATGTACTACTAAATTCATAAACACATACTCAGATTTCTTTGAAATGTTCTGATCAATCTGTCCATTACTGTGAATTATGCATTCTACTTCATCATGTACACATTTTCTTTTTCAGATATTATTCTTCAAATTAGCTGCAAACTATAAGATTTGATTCCATCCTTCCTCCAAAGCTTTGGGAAAGACACGAATTTCACAAGTTTTATTCTTATAGGTTTTCAGACTTCCTCTCCACTGCCACCCTGGATTAAAGCCACGTGCCCACAGGGTTTATATTTCCATATTTGAGAAGCACTATGTGAGAAGATTTCTGAGTTCCCTCCAAGTTCTAAATACTGTGCAGTTCATGTGTTGAGGAAACATTAAAATAAAACCCACAGGAAGATTAATGCCTTAGTGGAAAGATGCAATTTAAAGGGTCGCTTAAGCTAGAAATGAAGGTGGATAGGGAATAATTAGAACCAACAAACTGCATCCTCTCAGACGGGATAACCAAGGGATATTCCTATGGTAAGCTCGGTTGCCTTGGGTATGACCTGAGAAAGTAAACCATGACCACGAGTTTTGTTTTGCCCATAAACTGGGATGGATAATGTTGAAGGAAATGTATATATCACCTCACAGAAAATTACCATACAAAGAGAAATGAAAATTCCTTAACAGTGCACATAATTTGAAACTATTTTTGCCTTATGAATAAAGCAAAGCTAATTGTTGGATGACTGGCATGTTTGTTAGTTCAGACTTCCACACCAAATTTTCTTTTCCACAACAATGAGTTAGGGAATGTTATTTGCTAATGAAAGAGAAATGGAAGTAGGCAGTCTTTGGATATTTTATGGTTTGGAAGATAAACCAAATGAAACTATGGTTATAGTATCTGTACTATGTTAGAGAAAGGTATGACATGTGAGAGAAGGCTGTAATTCAGCCTCGGTCATTGTGTTGTGAGGAAGGACGAAATTGTTCATAAAAGAAAGACAATGGATTGAAATTTGAGAGAATTCATAGTAGGCAATCATATTTTTGTTACCTTTCCATGAAAGGGAACAGAATATAAAAACTGGGTAAGAACACTTTCTCAAAAAACTTGGAAAGCCTGTCATATTTGGTGAAGTCTAACTATTTTATAGGACTGTTGGAAGAAGCCTATAGAAAAAAAAAACTCACAAACAATAAGCATGAGGCCAGAAAGATGGCACCAGAAATCATACAGCCAAGGTAGGTCTGTAATTATTTGATTTTATCTTCAAATCGATGAAGGAAATGAGTTGAACAATTTGGGGAAAAAAAAGCAATAGGGAAAAGTTTGTCATTAGTTCATTCAGGAAACACAGAAGAGTCTTTCAAAACAGGGCAGGAGAGTATAGAAGTTCTGAGACCAATCTGAAGATATTTTTAGCATCTAGGCAGGTGAAACAATGGTCAGAATTAACAAAGCTGTATGGATGTAAAAATATGGAGCAATTCAGGGTTAAAATATCCACTTCAACATCATCCCAAATTTCCATTTGTCTGAAAAAGAACATGAAAATGTTGGCATAGTCATAAAATTTAACCCTGCTGAGCAATTGTAATTGTGAACCCATAAAAACACAATATGGACCAGCATTATGGAAAACAGTATGGAGATTTCCTCAGAAACCTTGGAATTGAATCACCATGTGACCCATATCCCACTCCTTGTTTTATACCCAAAGGACTTAAAATCAGCATACTACAGTGATGCACTCACATCAATGTTTATAGCAGCTCAATTCATAATAGCTAACCAACCTAGATGCCCTTCAACAAATGACTGGATAAAGAAAATGTGGTATATATGCACAATAGAATATTACTCAGGCTTAAAGAAGATTGAAATGATGCCATTTGCCAGTAAATGGATGGAGCTAGAGAATATCATGCTAAGTGAAAAAAGCCAGTCCCCCCAAAACCAAAGGCTGAATGTTTTCTCTGATATGTGGATGCTAACTCACAATTAGGGGATGGATAGGGAAGAATAGAAGTACTTTGGATTAGACAAAGGTGAAGGAAGGGAAGGAAGAGGGAATGGGAATAGGAAAGATAGAATGAATTAGATATTACTACCCAATATAAATATATGATTACAGGACTAATGTAATTCTATATCACGTACAATCAGAAGAATGAAAAGTTATACTCCAAATATTTATAGAATGTCATAATACATTCTACTATCATGTATAACTAATAAGAACAAATAAAAACCATTTAAAAAAACACAATATGGATTGTAGTTTTTGAACATATTGAAGGACAGATGACTGGCCCAATAGCTTTCCTATATTCCAACAGTGATTCAAGCAAGGAAGGAATGAGAAAAAACATCCTGTTCAAAATAACCTGCCTGTAAAAAAAAAAAAAAAGGTAAGAAAGTTCTACAATGAAAATTGTAGAGTATGGAAAAAAGGAATTGAAGAAGAACTTAGAAGATGGAAAGACATCCCATGTTCTTGGATGGACAAAATAGATATTCTCAAAGTGGCCATACTACTGAAAGCAATATTCGGATTCTATTCAATCCCCATCAAAATGCCAATGATAGTCTTCATAGAGAAAAAACAATTATGAAATTCACATACATCAGTTTTTCCTTAATTTAAAAATATGGTTCTAAAAATTGAGAATATGCTCTAGGTTGGAGATTTGCAAGCTGTATGCATTTTTGTTACAGATGAGTATGTGAATTCACTCAGCAGGACTAAAATGAGTATGAAGAAATGATGGCTGAGGACATGGTCCTGGAAGGCACAAATGTTGACAGATAATGAAGCAGTGGTGACATCAAACCAGACAGAGGATGAAAGTGCTAACTATAAAGACAGAAAATGATGTCAGAATATTTAAATTAAGATCAGCTCTATCAAAAGATGTCATTTGAAAAGGAAAAGGGAACCATTAAAGAGGGACAAGGTGAACCAGGTGTGTAGGTAGAAATAGGTAAATAGATAATAAAAAGATAAATGCTCAGGATGAGTTAGGTAGGTACTACCTAGGCAGATGATAAGTTGATTGAATGCTACTTATAGTTCATGTTCAAAGCATACAAAAACTTCAAACATCAATAAAATAACAGACAACCTAACAGAAAAACATTAATAAAAGTCTTGAGCAAGAACTTCATAAAATAGTTTATCCAAATCACTGACATTTTGGAAAAGTACTCAACTTTATTAGTGTGTTTTAGTCAGTATTTTTTTTTTTGTCTTTCCTTAGCAGTGACTCAAAGACATGACAAGAACAATTTTAGAGGAGAAAAAGTTTATTTGGGGCTCCCAGTTTCAGAGGACTCTGTCTATAGATAACCAGCTCCACTGCTGGGCCCAAAATGAGACAAAATACTGTGGCAGAAGGGTGTGGTGAAGCAAAGAAGCTCAGAAAATGGCATTCAGAAAACAAAGCACTCTCTCACTAGCATCAGACTATAAACCCCAAAAGCATGCCCCCAGTGACCCACCTCCTCCAGCAACACCCTACCTGCCTACAGTCACCACTTAGTCGAGCCATTCAAGTGGATTAATGTACTGATTAAATTAAAGTTTTCATAGCCCCATCATTTCACCCCTAAACTTCCTTGAATAGTCTAACCTTGAGCTTTTGGGGACACCTCATATCTAACCATAACGTCAAAGAAATATAGATTAAAACCACAATGAAAAATCACTCACATACCAGAATGAATGTATAAAAGAAAATTAAAAATACCAAGTGTTGGTAAGGCTGTACAGGGTTAGAACCAGAATTCTCCTCCATTTCTGGTGCCATCGTATCTTGTTACAAACCTTTTGGAAAATTCTCTATCAGTGTTTTCTGAAACTGAGCAGACACCCCCTCAATTCCACCCATAGAGTGATACTAAATAGAACTATGCACATATGTTCATGAAAAGACTTATACTAGAATATCTGCAAGAGCACTGTTCAAACTGGAATCCATCCTATTGCCCATCAACAGTAAAACAGGCAATTAAATTGTAGTGTATTCACATTTGAATACTGTATAGCCATGAGAACCAAAGTGGAATCTCACCAACAAAATGTTGAATAAATAAAGCCAGAGAGAAAAGATGGCATGCTGAATGGTTCCAAATGCATAAACTATAAAAACAGACAAGGGTGATCTGTGTTGCTAGAAGTCATGATAGTGGGTACCTTACAGGAGGTGGCAGCTGCTGGCTAGAAGAAGCATGGGGAGGCTTCCAAGCCATTTGTCATACTCCATGGCTCCGACATGTGCCAGTCACACAAGTATGTCCGTCTCTGCATATTCATGTAGCTCCACTCTTAAGAAACATACACTTTACTATACTCATGAGACACTTCTAAAGTTCTCAGAAGAGAATGCCAAATACACACTTCCTCGATTGTTCTACATTCAGAAGTTGCTGCAAATACCCCTCCCCCCATTTTTGTACTGGGAATTGATAACTGGGGTGCTTAACTACTGAGTCATATCCCCAGCCTTTTCTTTTATTAACTTTTAAATTTTGAGACCAGGTCTCAGTTGCTGAGAATCTCACTGAGTTGCTGAGGCTGGCTTCAAACTTGCAGTGCTCCTGCCTCAGTCTCAAGTTGCTGGGATTACAGGTGTGCATCACCATGGGCCGCTCCAAATTTCCCCTTTGATAAACTGTAAATTCTTGCCCTGAACCAGCTTGTCCACTAGCAAGCTGGAACTCTCCAGGTTCTTGCTCCTGCTTTCTGTGTTGAAAAGAAAGAATGGTGGTTTCCCTTCTTCCAATTCTTACTTTTTAGCTTGCAATAGAGGCACTCTAAGAAAACTGGGAGCTCTTTTTTTTTTTTTTTTTTTCTTTTCCTTTTTCTCACTGCTTTTTGAACAATTCACACATAGAATCAAGGTTTGAAGAATTAAATTCTTTACCTCTTCCATTAAAAAAAATCTCTGCAACTCTTATGTTAATCTTCACTGCCACTTTTACTTACTCTTAGCAGTTCTTGCCCACTCCCTGCTATCTCAATCACTTCCGGACACCAATGACCATGCTATAGTAGTTACCTTACCAGCTCACTAACAGTGTTCTACCTAATTCCTCATCTCATTGGACAATTCATCTGCAGCCTCCTCATGCTTCTGTGATACATCATTTGCCCTCTTGGCTTCCCGGAACACAGTTTTCAATACCATTTCAATCATCCAAGTCTCATCACTTTCTGATTTTTCTTTTTTCTCCAAACATCTGACCAGAAACAAATCTATAAGGATTCAGTGTTGTCGTTTTCCTCCTTGTTGATTCAGTTTTTGATTTATTAAGTCTTATAAACATCCTCCACATTTGGGCTCCTCAGTTTTCTTGCGCATTGTTGCCACTGTTAATATTCCTTTATAACAATTCTAATCATGTTTTTCCTTGGTTTTTGATTATCTGGGTCCAGGTGACACCCTGGGAATCAAACTCTGTAATGGAGTTTAGTAAGCAGGGTGTTTGTGAGGACTTAATTTTAGAATCAGCACCTATGAATAGGGGCAGAAGGAGTAGGAGATGGTTAGGAAGAGGACATGATACAAGAAAGAGGCCCTATGGCAGCTTTGGGTGACTCATGCAGGCCTCTGGATCTAGAACGGCCCATGAGAACTGTCTTTCCTTGAGCTGAGAGAATGCTATGGTTTGGATATGATCTGCATCCCTAGGGTTCTTTGTTGCATGAGACCTTTGAGAAGTAGGGTTCAGTGGAAATCGATTGGACCATTAAGGACACTAATGTCAGAAGAGATTAAGGCATTTTTTCATGGGACCCTGAGTTAGTTCTTAAGATATTGAGTTGTTACAAAAGAGCCTCTCTCTACCCTCTGGCTTCCTGTATTTGCATGTGATCTCTCCCTCTCATACTCACTTACACCATCATGATGCCCTTTGCAACAGCACCCTGCTCACAGCTGAGGGGGTGCCAGCACCATGCCCGTGACACTCCAGAACTGTGAACCAGATAAACTTTTTAATTTATAAAGTCCCTGGCCTTAAGTATTTTGTTATATTAATTGGAAATGGATTAATGCAGATGGTCAGACCTTTTTGTCCTCATCTTAATCACCAGCACGCTCTTCATTTGAAGGGGGATCTTGGCAGCTCATCACAGTGACTACCAAAGTTATCAGTTGTGCCCTATTACCTGTAATCTATAAATCAAACTCCTTAGTACAGAATTCACAAGTGCCTATTGCCTGATGCAAATGCCCTTTCAGTGTCACTTTTCCCAATCTCTACTTTAAGACCTTTTTGAATCATGTTGGGTTATTCAGTGTTCCTTCCATGTGACACATACTTTCTCATCTCTGTGATTTACTTGTGATTGCCTTTGGATAAAATTCCCATTCATTCATTTTTTTATCTCAAAAACCACCTTATCCTTTAAAGTTCAGCTCATATCTCCTCTGTTCAAAGTCTTCCCTGATATTCCCAGCTTGAAACCATCTCTTCCCACTCTTCTCCAAGTGACACTTGTATGTATCTTAGTAACAGAATTATAACAATATAGATTGCTTGTATGTTTACTATCATCATTGTTTTTGACATTATTGTTTTTGAAATTTAATAGGCTTCTTCTGTTTCCACTGGTCACAGTAAGTGCTGATCAGTTCCTGATTTTATAAGGGTCATTGATGTCCCACTTCCTCCGTTGATCCCAAAGTTCCCTAACTGCCTTGGCAAAATTTGCATGTTCAGAAGGATCCAACCCAACACTTGGCTTATGGAAGCCAGGGAACAGTAATTTTCTAAATAACTAAATGAAAAAGTAAATGTCATCCAATAATGTGACACAAAATAAACTTCTCTCCTGTTCTGCTATTGACCAGGCAGAGAAGACTCTTTAACAACATACCGAGAAACTGTAAGAAGGTGTGATTGAATGTCACATCTTAAGTCTATAGTGTCCAAGACCATTGCACATGTTTGTGACAGTCTTCTTAAAAATAATCACCATACTCTCAGAAATGAAATTTGAGAGTGCCTAAATGAGCTGGGCACAGGGGCATATAACTTTAAGCCTACACAGGAGAACTGCAAGTTTGAGGCCAGGCTTCTCAACTCAGCAAGACCCTGTCTCAAAACCAAGAAACAAACAGGAATATAGCTTAGTGGTAAAGTTCCCAATCCCCAGTTCAATCACCAGTATGAAAACAATTACTTTAAAAAGTGCCTGAACAGGTGCCCTCTGCCTCTTTTTTTCAAAGTAAAAGAAAATGTGGGCCAAGATATAGGTTAAGTTTTTCTTGCTGCTGTCCTGTAATTCCTAAAACAATGAGGATAGAAAGTGGGGGAGAATATCCATGTGAAAAAAGGTGTACTTAATTGTAGAGCGCAGGGTATTTCTAATTTAATGAGTTAAAATATCCTTTTACCTTTAGTATATACAAAATTCTACTGATTTGCTTAGTGGATCTTTTGACTGACCTTGAATGAGGAAATTACAGCTTAGTCTCTTAAGCACAAAGAATACATTTTATTTGTGTAAATCTGTTTGGCTTTTCTTTGATTTGGAGCCTACAACTTTTACTTCTGAGAATAAAGTCTTATAATAGATAGGTAGATGTTAAAATTATTAAGTAATGAGAAAGCATGGGGAAGGGGGGATTTGGAGAAAAATGAGCTGGAATGTTCTAAGTTAGTGTCAGTAAGTATATTTTGTACTGTGAAGTGGAAAATAGTATGCATCAATTATGCATGGGCAATATTATTGCAGCAATAAGCTTATTCAAATTTGTACCATTGTAAAATGCAATAAATAGCTCATTTAATGTCAGGGGAAATTCAGCATTTCTCAAGATACCAATGTAAAGAATTATTTTAAAATTCTCCTTTGACCTTATTGAAGGGAACCAGGCTGCAGCCATCTCTCCCTTGATTCTGCCCCCTCCCCACACACCATTTTACAATCTAGATTGTTAATGTTCTTGTCAGTCCTTGGTCTGATTAGCCCGCAGGCTTCCACTACTTAAGGGTAGCTCCCCTGCTACTTGCACTCTTTCTCTCGCCCTTAAGGGCAGACAGTCTGTTGGTCTGCTTATTAAAATCTCTCGTGTGAATTCCCGCATCTGGAGTGGTTTTCTGGGTTCTTTCATTGGTGCTGTGACTCAGATGGGCTCTTCTACCACCATTTAGGCAAGTGGAATCCCATCTGACCCCCTAGACCCCTGGACACTGGTCTCACCTTCCATTTGCCCAGACTCTCGGTTTCATATCCACCACCAGCCTTCAGATTGGTGAGTTCTTCCCTAGGTTGACTTAAACACTCCTCTGATGACCTGAGACTCTACTGTTGATCATCTGGTGCCCTTGAGGTGATTGAAGAGTAGGGGCTCCTCCAGCCACAACTTTTACAGTTACGGCTGGCCCCCTTATTGACCTTATCTGCTGGGTGGGTCCTCCTTATCGGATGGAGATTCCCTCTCTGGGTTGAGGTTCCTCTTCACTTTTCCTCTTGAAAATCCTGGTGCCAAGTCCTCAACCCTCTCAGCTTTTGCCTGGCACACACTGGTGGGGATGACAACTCCCCTTGTTGTGCTGCCTTCTCATCTCCAGCCAACTAGTCTGTGACCTCATGATGTGTTGGACACTGACTCGGCTGTTTATCAGTCTCCACCATGGGATCTAGGTCTTCCATTCCAGCAGATTCACACTTGGGTTGTCTACTAGAAAATCTTAAGAAACATCTTTACCTGATTCCTGGCCTACAGTCACCAAAGCTTATTTGCTTGTGTTATTATAATTGGCTACAGTATCAATCAATCCACAGTGGCCATGTAATGGCACCTTGGATCCCAATGTTTTACTGGACTTATACAACTTCTGTGAGCCAGCAGGCAAGTGGAAAGAGATTCTTTATTGTCAAACTTTCTCTTTCTTACACACTAAACCTGATCTTTGCTCTTCCTGCAAACCCAAACACCTCCTTTTATCTTCTTCTCCCCATCCTATTCCCTCTTCCTTCTGTGACTTTGAGCTGGCTAATGAACCACCCCCATACTGGTCTCTTGTGGCAGAGGCCTTTCCGGCCCCTCTTCCTCCAACTCCTTTGCCCTACTCTGTTTATACTTCTGCCCCCCACCCAGCTTACTTAGTCCTCCCATCATGCAGTCCCATGCACATGTTCTAGACCTGGACCCATCCAATTGGGGCTGAAGCAGTACCAGAGAGGGAGCCCCAGTGGGACTATAACATGGGGACTGGGTGTCTATGGTGGGATGAGTTCCAAACTTGCATCCTCGCAGGCCTCCAAATGGCTGCCATTAAACCCATCAATTATGGTAAACTTCAGGAAGTAATATAGGACAAAACTGAAAACCCATCCACCTTTTTGAGTCTCCTCACAGAGGCCATGCTCAAATACACTAACTAGGACCCTGAAACTCTGGAGGGACGACAGCTACTCATTACTTATTTTTTTTTCCCCAAAGCTACCTGGACATAAAGGCTAAATTGAGGTGGTTGGACAGGGGTCTCCTTACCCCACAGTCAAAGGTTCAAAGGTGGCATTCAGGGTGTACAATAGAAGGGAAGAAAAAAAAAAACTAAAATAACTAATATTCCTAATGCTAGCCAAAGCCTTTCAGCCAGCAAGACCTGCCCAGTCGACCACACGAGGGGCATCCTAGCTCCCAGGAGACCTCCAGGCCCATGCTTCAGGTGTGGAAAAGAGGGCCACTAGGCATGAGCTTGCCCCAATCCCCGGCATCCCCAGGTCCTTGTCCAAAATGCCATCAACTGGGACATTGGGCAGTGGATTGCCCTGGTGTTCAGAGAAGTGCCAGGTCACCCCCACCCCCTTCATCCAGTGACTTACTGGGATTGGCAATGGATGATTGAAGGGGCTCAGGATTTCTACACCTGATGACCATCACCACTCTGGAGCCCCAGGTGACCATTACGGTGGCGGGCAGGCAGCTCCCTTTCCTTATACATACTGAAGCCACATTTTCAGTGCTGCAGGAGTTTTGGGGACCCATTTCCCCTGCTAAATCCTCTACTGTCAGGGTAGAGGGAAAACCATACCACCCCTCCAATAAGTTGCCATGTCTGACAAATCTGCTTCACTCATTCCTTTTTGATAATTCCTATATGTCCTATTCCCTCCTGGGAAAGGACATCCTAACCAAATTGGGTGCCTCTATTTCTTTCTCACCCACTGTGTGCCTCTACCAAGACTCCTCTGCTATTCCTCTCCTTATGACCTTGCGGGAACATACAACCCAGCCTGAGTCTTCATATCCCCTTCCTCCCTCCCTTGTTGACCCCAAGGTTTGGGACACCCACACACCATCTGTAGCTACATGCTTACCTCTACTTATTCACCTGAAGAATCCAACACCTTATTCAACCCAGGCCCAATATCCCCTTTCCCAAAGGACACTTTTAGGGCTTCAACCCGTCACCTAGGGTTTAAGCCAGAAAGGCTTCCTGCACCCACCAACTCACCTTATAACACTCCCATCCTGGCTGTTAAAAAGACTAATGGATCTTACCATTTGGTGCAAGATTTCTGTATCATCAACTTGCCAGTTGCCCTCATCTTCCCCATTGTGCCCAATACCTACACCTTGCTTTCCTCTATCCCTCCTCCACCACATACTTCTCTGTGTTGGATTTGAAGGACACCTTTTTTACTGTCCATCTTCATCCTGACTCTCAGGATCTCTTTCATCTGGACTGACCCTTTCACTCAATTTTCTTCTCAGCTGACCTGGACAATTAATTCTCCCACAGGGATTTTGGAACAGCTCTCACCTCTTTGGCCAAACACTGTCTCATGATCTTGCCTCTCTTACTTTCATTTCCTCCTCTCTTCCAGTATGTTGATGATCTCCTATGTAGTTCCTCACTTGAGGACTCCCAAGGAGACACAATTAAGCTTCTAAATTTTCTGGCTGACAGAGGGTATAGGGTCTCTCCAGCAAAGGTACAGGTTTCCTAGCCTCACTTAATGAACTTTCTTTAGAACTTCACCTTGATTGGGTTAAATCCTGCCTCTTACTCTTTTGTGTCTTCATTTGCTTCCAAAGAAACCTGCCAATATCTCCCCTTTTGAGATGATGTACAGTCATCTCATCCTTCCCCCCAGGGTTATTGCCCCTTCCTTCCCCACTCTTCCTTCTCATGTATTCATTCCTCTCCTAAACCATCATATTCCTATGGGATTATGCTGACTTCTTCCTGCCTAGTTCCTTGTCTGGCTCCCTGGCTCAAACTCTTCAAATTGGAGACCAAGTTCTTATCTCTCCTCCTCAGGATGCTACAGACCCTCTATCTCTCAAATGGCAGGGACCCCATAGGGTGATCCTGGGTATGCCAAGGGTTGTCAAGGTATGAGGTTCACTGGGATGCCTACACATTTCTCAGGTTAAGCTCTACTCTCAATCCACAAACTCCTCTCCAGCTTCTAACCCTCAAGCTTCTCACAACCAATACTTGACCACCCCAATGATACCTCTCCACCTCAGGCTGAAGGCCATCAAGCCCTCCACCATTCTTCCCATTCCAAAGGCCAAGGACCAGAGCACTGAGGCACCAGATAACCACACCCAGCCATGAGGACTAGATTGCCAGCTACATTCTTGCCTTTCCTGTCATTCACCCTGTCTGCCATTTTCCTATCAGATATTTCCCCAGTAGATCTGTCCAGCTTATATTATAGGACTATTGGGACATTTTAAAGGATGAATCAGAGCCTGGCTACAAGGCCACTCTCTAAGGGAACTATTCAGTCCCCAACTCCTGCCTACTGCAATGACATCTCCCTCCCCTGAATCAGTTCTATGCCTATATCCAGCAGGAAGCAGTCACTGAAGAGCCACATTTATCCAAATCTTCTTATAAAAACAAAAACGGGGGAATGAAGAGAACAAGGCTGCAGCCATTTCTCCCCTGATTCTGTCTCCTCCCCACACACCTTATAATCTAGATTGTTAATGTTGTCAGTCATTGATGCAATTAGCCTGTGGGCTTCTACTACTTAAGGGTAATTCCCCTGCCATTTGCTCTTTCTCTGTCGCCCTTAAGGGAAGACACTCTGTTTGTCTGCTTATTAAAATCTCTTGTTTGGGTTGGGGATATAGCTCAGTTGGTAGAGTGCTTGCCTCACAGGCCTAAGGCCCTGGGTTCAATCCCCAGCACCACAAAAAAATAAATAAACAAAATAAAATCTCCTGTGTGAGTTCCTGCATCCAGATTGGTTTTTCTGGGTGCTTTCACTTACGGAATTTTCATTTATGTCCACAAGGGAAAAACTGCTTTCCTCAACTAGTCTTTGTTTCCATTTTTTTCTGTTCGTAAAGGTTCTTTATGCATTAAACATTGTATACAAGTATTGAATCATCACATCATACTCCTTATATATGCATAATTATTATGAGTCAACTAAAGATAAAAAAGAAACTGATGAGACCTTGTTAGTGCTCATATGTTTGAATAAAATAGTCAATTAAAAACATTTCTAATTATTCAAATACGATACTGACCATTTTCTCAAAGAAATAAGAAATTTTACAAATAATAGACCATTAGTATAGTACGAGTCCACTTTTATCAGTTAGTGAATCCCTGGAAAAACATTTAATCTTTTCAGAACACATTTGGCATTGCTCTTAAATTTCACAAAATGGGGTTTAAAATTTCTTTTTTTTTTAAAAAAAAATTAGGGTTTATTTTGACATAAATATAAAAGCATGGAATATTATTTTTTAAGATCACATCTTGTTCTGTTGTATAACAGTTCAAATATCAGCAATTTGCAATATTCTCTGTTCTTTAACTATTCTGGTTCAATTAACTACAATTAATTTGACCAATAGGACAGGAAAGGAAGGCAGAGTCCTGCCTGGGGCCACATCACACCCGTTGGACATTTTAAGGTCCATCAATAACACTGCCAAGGTTGGGATCTCACAGTCTCCAATGACAGACACAAGTGGTGTTGGCCACCTGGGGAAGCAAAGACTCTGTAGCTGTTGGGGAGCCACTGTGGATATCCCCATCCTGTGAAGAATGAAGTCTGTACTTGCATGGGAGTTTCAGTCCTATATTGTAAAACCAAGCTGACTTTGCAGTATTGTTTTGTTATCAAAAAGTAAATGTGAAGTGATTTCAAATATAATCTGCTAAAAGACTTCCTTGGGGAAAAAACTTGAATGCTTTTTTTTATGAGAATGCCCGATTTTGCCTGTCTACATACTAAGAAGAAAATAGTTAAAATATGAATAGGTGATTTTAAATTGACTACATGCAAAAAAAATCTTGTCAAACTGTGTTGAAATGGAGTCAGATGAAGGTAGGTTAACAAGAAATAGTAATATATGCATTGATGTAGTCTGGACATACTTTGCCCCCCAAAGGCTCTTCTGCCAGAGGTCAGTCTCCAGTGTGGTAATGTTGAGATGGCAGAAACTGTAAGAAGTGAGGCTTAGTGGAAAGTTACTAGGCCCCAGAGTTTCCACCTTCATAGATGAATTAATGCTAGTGTTGAAGAGCCTACTGTCTCTCAGTGAATTCATTCTTGCAACTAAGTGGGTTGTTATAAAGTAGGGCCACCCCATGTGCTTGGTCTACTCCATACAAGACCAGTGTCCTTTCAGCTCCTCCACCTCATTGTGATGCATCTAAGGGTGCCCCTTGCCTGAACAATTATTCCAATGTATTTGTATCTTCCTGCTACCAAAATCATGAATCAAATAAACTTCTTTACTTATAAAGTATTAAGCCCCAGGGTTTTTGTTACAGCAATACAAAAGAGTAAAATACACACACATACAAACACACATACATACAAACACAATATCTGTATAATATAGTCACTGAAGATAAAATGATATAAAATCTACCTTATTTTAATTTCTTTCTGCCAGTTTTATAAATCTTGTCTCAGCTCCATCCAACAAGTGCCAACCTTCCTTCTCTTTTACTCCCTCATCTATAATCTATCTTCTGTCAGTCAAATATTGCCACTTCCATACTGTTTCTGTTGTGATATTTATGTCTTCCATGTTTTGTTTATAGATTGATTTCTCAATGTGGAAAATTAATGAAGAGTATCTCTATTATTATTTTTTCAGTTGATGGAATGAAAAATACATTAATGGCCACATATAGAAGAACCAAAAGAAAAGCAAAGAAACCATTGAAAATAGTGAATGGTAATGCAGTGTTGTAAATAAACTAAATGATAACCTTTTCTAACATAATTAATAGAAGTTTCATGACTTTGGAAAACAAGGTATGAGTTTGAACATAAAAAGAAAATCAAAAGTAATGGTGGCTCTCAGCACTTGGTGTTAGGAAGTGGGTCAGAGCATAGAGAATTGATCAAGTGATCACTGCTTTTCCTGATAAGGTAATTGATATATTTGCATTTTGCCAGTTGCATGTATTTTTTCCTGCATAAAATAATCAATGGTAATGTTCATAGCTGCTCAATTCACAACAGCTAGATTGTGGAACCAACCTAGAGGTCCTTCAATAGATGAATGGATAAAGAAACTGATAAATATACAATGGAATATTACTCAGCCATAAAGAAGAATAAAATTATGGCATTTACAGGTAAATGGGTGAAGATGGAGACTGTCATGCTAAGTGAGATTAGCCAATCCCCCAAAACCAAAGGCTGAATGATCTCTCTGATATGTGGATGATGATACATAATGCAGGGTGGAAGGGAGGCATGAATGGAGGAAAGATGGATTGTATAGAGGGAAAAGAGGGGTGGGATTGCGGTGGGGGTAAAAATAATAACAGAATGAGACAGACATCATTGCCCTGTGTACATGTATGATTACACAGATGGTGTGACTCTACTTTGTGTACAACCAGAGAAACAACAGCTGTACTCCATTTGTGGACAATGAATCAAAATAATTAAAAAAAAAAGAAAACAAAATCCAGTGCTAAATTCAGCCATAACTCACATGCCAGGCTCACACATGAAAAAATTAGGCTTCATTTTGGTTGAAAAAGGCATTACTTTTAATTACAAAACATAATATTTGTAAATGACCTAGTCAAGAGAGTTGAGTAATTATTTCCTTTTTTTGTAATTTTATGCTTTTATTTACTCCTGTCCCCTTCTTTAATATTAAAACTGTTTTCCTTTTCAAAGAAAAATAATCAATGGTAGTTTAGATGAGAAGATGAAGAGAAAACTTCAGAGAAGACTGCCTTTATATCCCCCATATTTCAAATCCCTTTTCTTCTCCATTGCTCATGTAGTTTTGGTGCTGATGGCAAAAAACACATTCTGGTCCTGAACTTGAATGACTTATGTTTGAATTAAGTCAATGGATATATTCCTTTAGCCATTATTACATTAAAGCACAAACAATAGCTCAGATGAACATGGCAGCAACTGGAAACAACATCATTTATTATTCTAAATCCAAATTTAATTTTCCCTAATCTCCTCTCTTTTAATTTCATTCTAAAAAGATCCACAGTTACTCCAGTACCTCACAATGTAAAAGAAAGTGTAAAAAGGGATGCTAGCCTAGAGAGAGGCAAATTCACAGCTCAGCTCATTCAATATATATAAATTTTATGGAAATGTGGTTATTTGACAAATTGCTGGAATCCTTGGAAGAACCATAAAAATGAGACTTCTTGAAGTTTTTATCCTATTATTATCTTTTATTGATGCATTATAATACTATACAACAGTGAGATTCATTGTGACATATTCATAAATTTGTATAACAATTTGATCAGTTTATTCTCCCAGGAACTCCCCTTTTTTTTCCTTCCCCCTTTCCCTGTTCTCCTTCCTCTACTGATCTCCCTTCTATTTTCATGAGGCTCATCTCTAAATTTTTACTTGTTTTCTGTCTAGTTTCTGGAGCCAGAATTAAGGACAGGCAGTTAGTGTAGAATAGGGAATCTAGTTGAATGGAGGAATGAAGGCCATCTGAGTCTGGGGAGTTGGAGACCACCCCTGGGAGATTGGAATGTCAGTGTCTCCAGAGCCCTTTGATTACCAAACATACCTACCCTTACCATCCTTTTTCAAAAGACCTCAGGCAAAGTGTTGCTAATTAATGCCCCTGGGCTCCATTTGTGACCCCCCCCCATCTGCTTCTAACCTTTTTACCATCTCAGGGCATCTCCTGAGCCTAATCATGTAGGCAGGAAGGAAAGAGATAAGGGGAGAGAGAACAGGAGAACAAAGGAGATCCTAATGTATAAAAGATGCAGAATATGCTCATTTCTTGGGATTCTAGAACATCAGCCATGTCCCCCTTCTCCCTCCCAGAAGTCCCTCTTACTACCTTTAAATAAAACCTGCTTAATATGGTTGCTCTGGCATGCTTCTCTGGTTGTTATACTTCAACATTTGAGGAAGCAGAACTCATCACTGATAAACAGTGGTATCACTTCCACATGTGAGGGAAAACATAAACCTTGATTTCCTGAGTCTGGCTTATTTCACATAGCATGATGTTTTCCAGTTCCATCCATCTTTCCTGCAAATGACATAATTTTATTCTTCTTTGTAGTTGAATAAAACTTCACTGTGTACATATACCACATTTTCTTATCATTCATCTGGTGACAGACACCTAGACTGTTTCCATACATTGGCTGTTGTGAATTGTGCTGCTGCATACATGAGTATGCATGTATCATTGTAGTATGTGGATTGGAATTCTTTTGGACAAATACCAAGGAGTGGGATAGCAGGGTCATATGGTTGTTCCATTCCTAGTCTTTTAAGGAGCCCTTAAACTGATTTCCATAATGGTTAAAATAATTTACAATCTCATCAACAGGGTATAAGTGTTCCTTCCCCTACACCCATCCTCACCAGTATTTATTATTTCTTGCATTCTTGAATATTGGCATTCTAATAGAAGTGGGATAAAATCTTAGTGTAGTTTTGACTTGCATTCCCCTAATTGCTAAGGATCCTGAATATTTTTTCAAGTAAATTTTTAAAATAAAAAAAAAATTTATAGACTGCATTTTGATTCATTGTACACAAATGGGGTACAACTTTTCATTTTTATGTTTGTGCACAATATAGATTCATACCGTTCATGTAATCATACATGTACATAGGGTAATGATGTCTGTTTCATTTCACCATTTTTCATTTCCCCACCCCCTCCTCCCTCTCATTTCCTTCTATGTAATCTAAAGTTCCTCCATTTTTCTCTCACCACCCCCCTCAACCCAATTATATATCATCAGCCACTTATCGGGGAAAATATTCAGCCTTTGGTTTTATGGAATTGGCTTATTTCACTTAGCACGATATTCTCTAATTCCATCCATTTATCTGCAAATGCCATAATGTTATTCTCCTTTATGGCTGAATAATATTCCATTGTGTATATGTACCACAGTTTCTTTATCCATGTTGAAGGGCATCTAGGTGGGTTCCACAATCTAGTTATTGTGAATTGAGCTGTTATAAACATGATGTGGCTATGTTACTTCAGTATGCTGACTTTAAGTTCTTTGGGTATAAACCAAGGAGTGGGATAACTGGATCAAAAGGTGGGTCCATTCCAAGTTTTCTGAGGATTCTCCACACTGCTTTCCAGAGTGGCTGTATCAATTTGGAACTCCATCAGCAATGTAAAAGTGCCTTTTACCCCACAGTCATGCCAGCATCTATTATTGTTTGTGTTCTTGAAAATAGTCATTCTAATTGGACTAAGATGAAATCTTAGGGTTGTTTTAATTTGCATTTCTCTAATTACTAGAGATGTTGAACACTTTTCCTATATTTATTAATCACCTGTGTATCATCATCTGTAAAATGTCTGTCCAGTTCCTTGGTCCATTTATTGATTGGGTTCTTTGTATTTTTGGTGTAAAGTTTTGTAAGTTCTTCTTAAAATTTGGAGATTAGTGCTCTATCTGAAGTGTGTGTAGAAAAGATATTCTCCCATTCTGTAGGTTCTCTTTTCACATTATTGATTGTATCCTTTGCTAAGAAAAAGCTTTTTAGTTTGAGTCCATCTCATTTATTGATTCTTGCTTTGATTTCTTGTGCTTGGGAGCCTTGTTAAAGAAGTCTGATCCTAAGCCAACATGATGAAGATTCGGACCTACTTTGTCTTCTATTTGCAGGGTCTCTTGTCTAATTCTGAAGTTCTTGATCCATTCTGAGTTGAGTTTTGTGCAGGGTGAGAAATAGAGGTTTAATTTCATTTTACTAAATATGAATTTCCATTTTTCCCAGCACCTTTTATTGAGCAGGTTATTTTTTCTCCATTGTATGTTTTTGGCTCCTTTGTCTAGTATGAGGTAACTATATTTATGTGGATTTGTCTCTGTGTCCTCTATTCTGTACCATTGGTCTCCCTGTCTATTTTTGGCCAGTGCCATGCCATTTTTGTTACTATTGTTCTGCAGTATAGTTGAAGGTCTGGTATTGTGATACCTCCTGCTTCACTCTTTCTGTTCAGGATTGTTTTGGCTATTCAAGGTCTCTTTTTCTTCCAGATGAAGTTCATGATTGCACTCTCTATTTCTATGAAGAATTGGAATTTTAATTGGAATTACATTAAATCTGTACAGCACCTTTGGTAGAATGGCCATTTTGACAATATTAATTCTGCCTATCCAGGAACGTGGGAGAGATCATTCCATCTTCTAAGGTTTTTTTCACTTTATTTATTTAGTGTTCTATGGTTTTCATTGTAGAGGTCTTTCAAATCTTTTTTAGATTGATTCCCAAGTATTTTATTCTTTTGATGCTATTGTGAATGGAGTGGTTTTCCTAATTTCTCTTTCAGAGTATTCATCACTTATAAACAGAAATGCATTAGATTTATGAAAGTTGGTTTTATATCCTGCTATTTTGCCAAATTCATTTATTAGTTCCAGAAGTTTTCTAGTGGATTTTTTTTGGATACTCTAAATACAGAATCATGTCATCAGCAAATAGTGACAGCTTGAGTTTTTCTTTTCCTATTTGTATCCCTTTAATTTCTTGGGTGTGCCTAATTGCTCTGAGTAGTGTTTCAAGGACAATGTTGAATAGAAGTGGTAAAAGAGGGCATCCCTGTCTTGTTCCAGTTCTAGAGGGAATGCTTTCAGTTTTTCTTCATTCAGAATGATGTTGTCTGTGGGCTTAGCATAGATAGCCTTTACAATGTTGAGGTATGTTCCTTCTATCCCTATTTTTTCCAGTGTTTTAAGCATGAAAGGGTATTTATCCAATGCTTTATGAGCATGTATTGAAATAATCATATGATTCTTAACTTTAAGTCTATTGATGTGATGAATTATGTTTATTGATTTCCAGAGGTTGAACCAACCTTGCATCCCTGGGATAAACCCCACCTGAAGGAGAGAAGAAACTCAAATTACTAGAATTTGTGATGAAAAAGGAAAGCTCACAACAGATACCACTGAAATACATAAGATAATTAGAAACTACCTTGAAAATCTATACTCCAACAAAATAGAAATATCGAAGACATTGACAAAGTTTCAGAGACATATGATCCTCCTGAACTGAATCAGGAAGACATACACAACTTAAACAGGTCAATTTCAAGCACTGAATAGAAGAAACTAACAAAAGCCTACCAACCAAGAAAAGCCCAGGACCAGATGGATTCTCAGCTGAGTTTTACAAGATCTCTAATGAAGAACTAATACCAATAATCCTCAAAGTATTCCAGGAAATAGAAAAGGAGGAACCCTTCCAAACTCATTCTGTGAAGCTAGTATCACTCTGATACCCAAACCAGACACAGATGCATTAAGGAAAGAAAATTTTAGACCAATATCCCTGATGAACAAGATGCAAAAATCCTTAACAAAATTCTGGCAAATTGCAAACAAAAACATATTAAAAGATAGTGCACCATGATCATGTGGGGTTTATCCCAGGGATGATTGGTTCAACAGCTGGAAATCAATAAATGTAATTCATGACATCAATAGACTTAAAATTAAGAATCAAGTAACTTTTTAATCATTTGAATTTCTTCCTTTTTGAAGTGACTATTTAGTTTATTTGCCCATTGATTGATTGGGATATTTGTTTTGCTTTTGTTTTGTTTGGGTTTTTATTTTTCTTGGTGTTAAGCTTTAGAGTTCTTTTTGTATTCTGAATAGTAACTGGCAAAGATTTTCTCCCATTTTGTAAGCTTTCTGCACCAACATTGTTTTGCAGAAGATTTTTAATTTTATGGCTTCCCATGTATTATTCTTGATATTATTTCCTGAGCTTTAAGAATCCTATTGAGGAAGTCATTGCCTTGCTTGTATTGTGCATTGTTGTCCCTATGTTTTTTTCTAATAGTTGCAAAATTTATGGTCTAATTCCTGGAGACCTCCTGAAGTTTCAGTTATTGGCTTCACAATGTCTTAACTTATGGAGAACAATGACAAGAATGTGGGCGGGAGATAGTAAATAAACACACGGGGGAACACCAGGTTTCAGTTCTTTACACCTTGGGAAAGAGAGAATCAACCTTTTGGAGAAGGCCTGGTCTGGCCCAATAAGTAGTCACTACAAAAATCAGTATCTGTTCTTTGTTATATGTCCAGATATATTACCAGGTGTGGTTTAATTTTTTGATAGTAACTTTCAAATGTAAATTAAAACTGCTTCAAACACTATTATGCTGGTTTTTTTATGCTACTATAACAGCATCCCTGATACTGGGTAATTTATAAGAAAGAAATGTACTGGATCACAGTTCTGGAATCTGGGAAGTCCAAAGTCAAGATGGCACTGGCAGGTTTGGTGTCTGGTAATTTTCTAGTTTCTGTTTCCAAGATTGTGCCTCAAATCCAGCATCCTTCAACAGGGAGGACGCTATTCCTCACATGGCAGGAGAATCAAAGAACAAATAGAGGACATGAAAGCAACACATCACCCTTTTGTAGCAGCACCAATCCCACCTGATGGAGCCCTCATGTGCTTATCATTTCTCAGGTATCCTACCTATTAATGTTGCAATGGAAATTAATTTTCAACATGAGCTTTGGAGGGGAAAACATTCAAACCATAGCAATATTTCCATGCTGTTCTCATTTAAATTCACTAAATTTGAATATTCATGCACCAAGCAGTCACTCCAACCTATCAGGGCCTTGCCATTCATTTTAACTTAAGTGACATCTCCATCTTTGTTAAGTAGATTGTGCAATCACTGCAGAGGCTTTCTACCTGTGCCATAGAAAGGGAAGAAACTTAGGCCTTACAGGTATCATCCAGTGGTTCTGATGGTGGTGGTGTGTATCCCTGGACAAACGAAGGTCTGAGATGTTAGGGATTGAGCCATCATTCAGCAGGGACATTAATTGATTACTTGATCTTTGGAGTTTAAATCACAAAAAAATCTGAAACAGACTCACTTTTCTATACCAATATTGCACTATTTGTTGCATAATCACCTTAGGAAATTTAATATGTACGTGTGGCATCATTGCACATTATATTTCAGCTATCCATGATGCATATATTGATTAAATGCTGAGATGGAAAATTTTTTCTAAATGATTATGTGACTCCAGGCAAGACACTTCACCTCTGACCTTCAATACCTAATCTCAAAAACACAAGACTATGTATGAATAAATGATTTGAAGACTTCATGTCCAACTCTGATATTCTAGCTCTGCCCTTTGGCTCATATCTTATGCTTAAATAATGTCATTTAACATAGGACATAGTACTGTCCTTGTACAAAGAGGTAAAGAACGGAGGAAAGAGGATGGGTTTTATTTCAGATCCTGAGTACTTGGGTCTTTGGGATTATTTCCTACTTATAGAATGTTATTAATATTATGTAATCCATGTGACAGGGCTGTTAATGGTCCAATGTACCCAGCACAACATCTTGTGCCTGTGTTCATTATATTATCATCGTCATCAGTGCCACCCTCACATCAATCAACTGAAGAATCACATTCCTCTGTTCTCTGGTACAAATATAACTGTGGAGAACAGTAGATCCTGAGCAAATCAGCAGCAAAAGACAAAGGGTATTTCCCCAGCAGCTGGGCAGCCAGAAATGCAGACTCCCTCATGCCAGTCTCTCTAGACATCCTTGAGAATGCAAATCAAGATCAAGGAAAGCCACTTCCTCCCTAGGTCTGAGGAGCTATCTCATCTGTGGAAATGAACTTCCATTCTCTCTGACAATTAGTTTCACTCTAAAATATGATAATTCTTTGAAGTCTCACCAAGAAAGGAAATATGGCATGCTCCACATTAAGCAAAGGAAATATATGGTGCTGCCTGAGACATTAATCTCATTTGCTCTGCACCTGATTTTTCACCGTTAGAATATTGCAGCAAAGCTCTGTGCTAAATCTCAGGCAATTTAGCTCTGCAAAGTAGATTAGTTAGAGCCAATGCAAAGCTCTACCTCATAACTTTCTTTCAGTAAAAGCAATATTCAGATATACAGTCTGAGGCTTGGACTGGAAACTGTGATGTTCTGCTTTTTCAGCTTTAACAATATTAGACGTGAATAAAGGCAAGCAAAACAGGTACCTGTGGCCTGGGTTCTTTTCTACGAAAGCATTTAAATCTTAAATAACTTTTATACAGTCAGTGCCTTTTCCCGAAAAAGAAATCTCTTGTGAAAAGGGTTCATGAAATTAGGTTTGTGAAAGGTAAGAGGACTGTAAGTTATGCCCATGTAGCGCTACAAAAAACAATCTTTAATCTTTTTCCAAGAACTCAACTGAGCAATTGTTTACTAAATATCATTAAATAGCATGACTTCATATTGACAGTTAAAAGTTTTATTAAAATGTTTTGCTGAGTACAACACTAAACTTCTTCCCTCATTCTCTTTACCCATCTTAAGTCCATTTAGGACTGTACTGGGTTGAATAGTGTTCCTCTAAAGCCTCAGAATATGACCATTGGAATAGTATCTTTGCTAATGCAATCAGTTAAGTTTAGATGAGATCAGACTAGGTTAGGCTGGGCCCCAATCTAATGCCTAGTATCCTTGTAAAAAGGCCCTGGGAACACAGAGAGATGCCCACCTAGAGAAAAGGTGACTGTGAAGCCAGGCAGAGACTGGATCCATGCACCTCCAAGCCAATGAATGCCAAAGACTGCTGGAAACCCCTGGCAGGTATGAAGAGACAGGGAAGGATTCTTTCCCAGAGCTCTGCAGGTGCCTTGATTTTGGACTTCTAGCTTCCAGACCTGTGAGAGTGAAGCCAGAATTGGATAGGCAATTAGTGTAGAAATAAAAAAAATCAGGTCAAATAGAGAAAATGGAGGACACGAAAGCCACCTGCATCTGGAAGTTGGAGGCTGCCCTTGAGAATGGAATGTCAGAGATCTCTGGAGCCCATTGATTACCAGATTTACCTGCCCTTATCAAGGACTATAGGCAAAGAGTTGCTAATTAACACCCACTGGGATATTACCTGTTATGCTTTGGCCCTCCCCCTGCCCATCTGCTTCTCAGCTTTTGCACCTCACCTGCAAAACTGAGGAGGAAAGAAATGAGGGGAAGGGAACAGGAGAGTAAAACTTATAAAAAGGACAGGATTTACTCCCCCCAAGGATTCTGTCTTTGGGTCCCCTTCTTCCACCCGGGAGAAGTCTGCTTTTACTTTTCTTTAATAAAACTTTTGTTTTCTACTCTGCATTTGCCTCGGCGTGCTTCTCCAGCGTTATTCTTCAACACCTGAGGAAGCAGACTCGGCACCGGTAACAAAGGGTATCGAGAGAACGAAGTTCTGTGTTTTAAGGTACTCAGTTTGTGGTACCTTACTGTGGCAGTCCTGGGAAACTAGCACGAGGACTGCGATCACAGACTCCGAGGAGAGCCATGGGTCAGTGGGCTCACCTCTAACCACTGACTTCAGACCTGACAGGCTGCCTTGTTTAGTACCTGAGCTCCCCAAGAGAAGTTTTCACAATCCACACATCTCTCTGCCTGTAATGTCAGTATTATTTTCATCTATGTCTTTCATTTATCAATATTTACTCTCATGTGTACCATTTCAGATTCTTTCTTTCTTCCAGTTATTGACACAGTGACCAAGTCCATGCAGCCTAGGATCAGTTTTGCATAGTTGCAGCCAATGTCCCTCACATGAGGCCTGGATCACACTCCCTTACTTTCTGCTCAAGGGCTTCTTGACTCCCACCCTGTACAGCTCTGAGGATGTACAAGCTGCCCCCTGGTGTCAGGTAGCTAAAGACTCTGGAGCCCACCTGGCTAAAGGATAATGGAGTCAGTGGATGAAAGACAGTTCTTAGTACTGTTTCACTGCTCACTGGATGTCCAGACCGTGCCACAGAGGCAAAGTTGGAAGGAAGGTAAGTGCCAGTTAGAGAAGGAACCCACACATGATTCAAGATGAGTGAGAAGAGACACACGCAGACCAGCTACAAGTGTTGCAGTTTTCTTACAGCAAGAGGAGGGAGAGGAGGATGCACAAGCTATAGCCCTTTGTAATGCATAGTTCCCCCATGATTCATGGGGTTTGCAGGTGAAGTGGGCAGCACGGCTGCATGTACCCCACTATACACTGCAATAGAAAGGCTCTGACTCCTCTGTATGGGGTCTGAAATACAGAAACCTGGGAGTTTCTGTATTCATCACCCGGGTGCTTATGCAGAACAGCTGAGTATACATCAAACCTGGACTAGGAAAAGATACTCCCTCATAAGGCAAGGTACTAGGAGGGGTCTTTATCTCCTGGTCAGGGATTATTTCAGGTTCAAGGCCTGTTCTTATGCATCCCAGCAGGAAACAACTTCCTTTACCAACAGGTACAATTCATAAAGATCTTTAAAAGTCCCTGTGAGATTGAACCACTTGTCCGAAATAGCGGATAATTAGTTGAACAGAAAATATTCTTGGCATTTCTTTGTTCCTGATTTCCCACCATCTTTTACAGTACTCCCTAAATGAATAGCCTCCACAAAAGACATTGCCTCAGATTCTACACTATGGGAAACCCACTTGAGAAGCTAGCAAAACTAGACTCAGTCCTAGTCATTAGGACTTTTTGCTATAGTAAGAAGTGGTTTATCACTGGATCCTTCTCCAGTCTGATGGCAAAACAGACTCCCACTTCTGGAGGTAACTAGAGTGGGAATGACCTTGAATATTGGGAAAAGAAGCAAATGGCAGGTGGAGTTGGGTAAGGAGGCAAGGATGCAATTTTAATGCTTAAATTAGCTGACTTTTGCTAACTTATTTGTGTTCATGGGGGAAAATATGGTCCCAATGAACAATTCAGGTGTGTTTTGAAGACCAGAAGTCCTCTATAGTCATGTTTGAAGAGACCTTCATCTCCTTTTCATTCAGTGAAAACAGGGCCCAGTATTTAATTGGAAGGAAGGCAGAGCTTCTAAATTAATGAACTTCCCTAACTTAGCATATCTTATAAGACAAAAGCAGTTCCCTGATAATAATAAAATTGCAAGACCTGGAATGGGAATGTCTAGGAAGGAAAGGCTAAAAATCTTGAACACAGATTATCTTAAATAATAATCAGCATCAACTCCTGTCCAGAGATAAAAGCCTCCCCTTATTTGGAGACCTTGATGAGACGTCAATAAGGAAAAGGTCTTCAAGGTGAAATTGTCCTCTTTAAGGTCTATTCTATGATGCTTCCTTGCCTATAGGTCCGTAGTCTAAGACCAACAATAGGTCTCTGTCCATCCCAACAGGGGAAAATGTAGTCCTTGAAGTGTGAGGGAAGAACTCTCACATGGAAACCATCATAGGTATCATCTAATACAGGCCAGCAGGAACTAGGAGAACTCATGGGGTAGGGGGTACATTGAGGTATTTAACAGAGATGGGAGCGTGGGGAAACCAGATATTAAGGATGGGTAGAGGAGAAATACTTAACATAGGGGAACTCATCCATCACTCAGAAATAAATCTCTTGGCTGCAGCCCCTGGAGCTGACTCAGATATGCTAATGGAATATAAAACGCTTGCAGTCAAAGAAGTAGATATCCTTTAAATTCCTTGGCACAGTTTTGAGGAAGGAATCAGAAAACTATATGTGGTAGCAAAGTTAGAATGATTTATTATGTAGACCAGGTGTCCCAATGGGGAGTTTCCTTCACTAACATATTGTTGAATGCATGCATTCAGGTCTCCCAGAAACTCAGTGACTATCATCTTTATGCACAGATTGACAGTAGGATATTATGACATGGGTTCCAGAACAGAGTGGCAACCAACTCTTTACAGCCAGAGGCAAAGGAGAAATAATGACCATAGTGAACAATATCAAGGGAATCTGTGGTGAAGGTCAACAGATGAATGTGTAGAAAGTGTGTCATTTCACTTCTACCAAAAACAAAATGAAGAGTTGATGAAGAGAGAGGGAAGAAGAGTAGAGACAGATGGGATGAGAGAGAGAGAAAGAGAGAGAGAGAGAGAGAGAGAGAGAGAGATGATATTAATATCATAAACCTAACTTCAACCACAGACCTAACTTAGATTTCAAATTGAAATCAATTCATAGGCAGAATTCCCATTGATAGATAAGCAGGACAGATTCCACTGAGGATGGGCTCTGGAAACCTCTTCAGTATATAGGATAACCATGATTTAAGACTAAAGAGACTTGTAGCCTTTTACCAGGATAACTGTGTACTAGTAAACAAGTGGCATGCAGATAGTAGCAGAACTGTTACCAGATACCCAAAATGCCATATGATCTCAATTTATTTATTTATTTAATTTATATGGATTCATCATACATAAGGGTAGTACAATTGTTTCTCTGTATATGAGGTAGAGTCACACCATTTGCATAATCATACATGTACATAGGGTATTGATGTTTGCCTCATTCTGTTATCCCCCCCACCCTGTTCCCACCCCTCTATTTCCTGTTATGTAATCCATCCTTCCTCCATTCCTGCCTCCCTCGCACCCCACATTATGTATCATCATCCACTTATCAGAGAGATCATTTGGCCTTTGGTTTTCTGGGATTGGCTTATCTCACTTTGCATGATATTCTCCAACTGCATCCATTTACCTACAAATGCCATAATTTTATTCTTTATTCCATTGTGTATATATTCCACAGTTTCTTTATCCATTCATCTATTGAAGGGCATCTAGGTTGGTTCCACAATCTAGCTATTGTGAATTGAGTAGCTATGAACATTGATGTGGCTGCATCACTGTAGTATGCTGATTTTAAGTCCTTTGGGTATAGGCCAAGGAGTGGGATAGCTGGGTCAAATGGTGGATCCATTCCAAGTTTTCTAAGGAATCTCCACACCGCTTTCCAGTGTGTTTGCACTAATTTGCAACCCCACCAGCAATGTATGAGTGTACCTCTTCCCCACATCTTCACCAATACCTGTTGTTGTTGTATTCTTGATAATAGACATTCTAATTGGGGTGAGATGATATCTTAGGGTAGTTTTGATTTGCATTTCTCTTATTACTAGAGATATTGAACATTTTTTCATATATCTGTTGATTGCTTGTAGGTCTTCTTCTGTGAAGTGTCTGCTTATTTCCTTAGCCCATTTATTGATTGGGTTATTTATATTCTTGGGTTAAAGTTTTTTGAGTTCTTTATAGATTCTGGAGATTAGTGCTCTTTTTGAAGTGTGTGGCAAAGATTTTCTCCCACTCTGTAGGTTCTCCCTTCACATTGCTGATTATTTCCTTTGCTGAAAAAAAAAAAGCTTTTTAGTTTGAATCTATCCAAGTTATTGATTTCTGCTTTTATTTCTTGTGCTTTGGGAGTCATGTTAAGGAAGTCTGGTCCTAAGCTGACATGATGCAGATTTGGACCTACTTTTTCTTTTATTAGGTGCAGGGTCTCTGGTCTAATTCCTAGGTTCTTGATCCATTTTGAGTTGAGCTTTGTGTAGGGTGAGAGATAGGGGTTTAGCTTCAATTTACTGCATATGGATTTCCAGTTTTCTCAGTACCATTCGTTGAAGAGGCTATCTTTTCTCCATTATATGTTTTTGGCACCTTTGTCTAGTATGAGAAAACTGTATTTATTAAAAAGATAGTGCACCATGATCAAGTGGGTTTCATTCCAGGGATGCAAGTTTGGTTCAATATCTGGAAATCTATAAATGTAATTCACCACATTAACAGACTTAAAGTTAAGAATCACATGGTTTTTTCAATAGATGAAGAAAAAGCATTTGATAAAATATAGCACCTGTTCATGCTCAAAACACCAGAAAAAATAGGAATAGAGGGAACATTCCTTAACATTGTAAAGGCTATATATGCTAAGCCCATGACCAACATCATTCTAAATGGAGAAAAGCTGAAAGCATTCCCCCTAAAAACTGGAACAAGGCAGGGATGCCTTTCTTTCACCACTTCTACTCAACATTGCCCTTGAAACTCTAGCCAGAGCAATTAGACAGACCAAAGAAATTGTGATCTCAAATTAGATTAAAATGTAAAGAGACCCAGGTCTATGTTACAGTGATATAAAATGCCTACAAACTGTTTTCATCTGGGCACATTCTTCTACAATGTAATTCAGATAGATATATTTAATAGCAGGCATAGCCTCACTGGGTTACTTGACCTGTAACCAAAAACCTTTAGAATAGGAAAGGACAAGGAAAAGCTGATGAAATATCCCTACCTCCTCAACCCACGATAGCAAATCAGAATAAATAGTTTATCTAAGAAGAATTGCAGCAAAAAAAGAACGTGAATGAGTCTATGAAGGTGGGACAAAATTGCTGAACTTCTGTTTTGTGTTAGTGACCTTCATGTAACATTCTCCATGAGACATTGAACACTTAAGTGAATAGGATGACTCCTCGTACAGGTTCACAGACAGAGAATCTAGTGAGGAAGTTCTTCTTGGGTCCCAAATCATAGTCTCTGTCTCACCAAGCCTGGTGGAGCTACTATTGGATCCACCTGCCATCAGCAGTCCAATGCTGAATTTCTGATAGGCATCTTATCTTCAGATGACTAGCTAGCCATTTCATGGAAAGTTGCATTGAGCCTTTTTCATCCTGTAGATACCAGTGTTTTACTTTTTTCCCCTAATTATAACTGAAACCTGCTGTAGACATGAGTTTCCCATTCATGCACAGAGGGTAATTTTTAAAAAAAATGCCATACAAAACATGCTACATTTAAAGGCATTGATATTCTGATTTCCTCAGATAAACAGACTCATTTTATGAATGTGTATACATGGAATCCACTTACTATACAATATACATCATCTCTCAGATACTGTGGACCCAAGAAAATGGTGGAATAGTCTGTAAAAGACTTAATTGATGCATCAGTTTGATGGCAATCTTTTGGTGAGTAGGGATTCTACTCTCTCAGTAGCGATTTTTTTTCTAAATCACTAATCATTATGGCATGTGGCGGTACTGTGTCCTCAATAAGGGTAATATACATGTCTGAGGATCACAGGGTGAAAATGGCATCATTGTCTCTCACGAAGATTCTGTATAGATCACTTGCCAAATTTGAACACCCAAAATACAAATGAAAAAAAGAGAAATTCTTCCATTTAGAGCAACCCATGAAGGTCCCACTGATATTATCCTCTAAATTTGAGCCCCTGAGGCCAGTGATCCAGCAGGCAAAGTTAGACATCCCTGTATCAATCAGCATAATTCACACTACTTACCATGAAGACTTAGGATTTGTGTTAAATTGTTCTATACAATTGTGGCATAGGGTAGTATGTTTGAAATGAAGAGGATTTACTGAGATTTGTTTCCATATCATGTTAAAAATGTGTTTAAGAAACTGTAGCACCCATGACCAGAAAATAAAATAATAAGGTAATTAAGAGTTCAAATCCATCAATGTAATTCTAGACAGCAACCCTATGTAAGCTAAAGTCCTGGCCAAAGTGGAAGAAATGATGATGGATATCTGATTTGGCACTGGGACCATTTGCAATGGCAGCAGAAGCTGTAATTGATTCTCTCTAACACTCTCTATTAAGCTTTTGCAGAGTTATTGCCTGATCACCTTGATTCAGCAACAAAAGTTCTCTTTAGCATTTGCTCCTTAATACTGACTTCTGTGGAATTGACTTGCAGAAGTCCGCTGGGGTGTGACCCCTTGATCAATACTTGTGGAAGAATAAAGCAGGATCGTACAGAGTAAGGCCTAAGCTGTATGTACTGCAGCCTCAACAAAGTGCTCTGCAGATCCCATGAGTCCCTCTGGGATAGGGGTGGCCCTTCAGAGTTCTCCCAAATTTGGTTGCTGGGTAGGGGCTCTGCCACTGGATGAGGCACTTCTTTGCAGCTGAAGACAATGGCCAGAGAGGGCTTCAAGTGACAACTGTCATCATCAACTTTCCTAGCAGCTGGTATACTTCAATTTGGAAAGTGGAATGGGATCAAGGAACCACAGCATTTATAAAGTAAGCATAGGAACTTTGAGAACTAGAGAAAACAGCTAGATCCTAAAGAAGAAAAGCAAGAGTCAGCCCCAGCTGTCAGTGTGGAAATGCTTGGACAGCAAAGCCTAGAAATGAGAAATATGGGCCGAGGAGCTTTCTGACAACGATCCCAAGTAGGCTGCTTACTTCATTTGTGATCCTGGATAACTTCTTTCTGCCATTTGGTCCTCAGATTTATTATTTTATATTTTGATTGTGTGTCTAATCAGTAAAATGGGACTTTTAGCCGTACCAATAGCAAAGGGTAATTATGAGAAAAAGAGAAGTTAAAAAAGGAGTTAATATTTTGCAAAACACTTCAGACAATGTCATTTGGTAAGTTCTACAGAATGATTTCATTAATAAAATGAAGCAGGAAGTAGCATTTATAGCAACCCATAGACAATAAGTACACAAAAAATTAATCATATAAGCAGATATCTGGCTACCACAGGCTAGGAAATATTAGACAGCAGAAGAAAAGGATTTTTCTTTAAAGAATAGAGACAACTGGCCAAATTGTGACATGCTAAACTTTTTCAGACCTACATGAGAATGTGGGAATTACAATGCCACTTATAATATTAAAATGTTTTATATTTAAGGTATATCTATACACATAATTATAGTTTATATATTATAGATAAATACTATGTACCATTATAATAATGCAATATAAGCAAAGAATTTGTGAAAATATCATTTCTTCCCAGAAACACTACCCATATTCTAGTGCATGTCTCTAACAATACAGATTATCAAACAAGTTTGTTAGACCTTATCCAACAAAATTTATGTCAAAGAATAAAAACATTATAATTTTAGAGATGACAATGAAAATTCAAAGATGAATTTTCTTCATTAAATTTTCTTCTTTAAATTCAAAGATGAATTTAAAGATGAATTCAGAAAGCCTGCTATGTCTGCAAATATTTTTCCTATTTGGTCATGGAGGAAGGATTTTATACACAAACCTAAGAACAACTGCTCTGCTGAGCAAACTCAATGTCACATCCCCATTCATTACTTTCTCAGGCTCCAACTCATTGCTTTTCTCTTTAATTTCTACCATGTACATTGGCCCAGCTGGTTGGAAGATCTATTCTGCGCTCTTGTGTATAAAGGCTGTGATGTGTTGGCAGCTTCAGTCCCCAGAGGTGTTTCTCATTCCTGAATTCCCAGTATATATTTCTTTACATTGTAGTTGGATGGCACAATTTTTGGAGTAAGACTCCAGGGCATACAGTGTCACAAATGCCAGGTGCATTTGGAAAAAATGAGAAGATAATATCCATTAATAGCAGAGAATCATGGACAAATATATTCCCCAAGGGTAGGGGAAACAATGGAGAGTTGAACTGGGGAAAGATTCCTTCATTTGTGGTGTGCTTAAAAAGGATTCTTTGTACTAAGTCAGAAAGACCTACAACAATTAATGAACACAGTCCATAGATCTGTTCCAAAGGTTAACTAAAAATCTATAGCAGACCTTCCCATGTCCCCAAATCTTCAATCTTTAAACACACACACACACACACACACACACACACACACATATATACACACACACACGCATACACACACACACAAATTGATTCCCATTTATTAATATTGTGCTTTTGATCATTGATACCTATAGAAACACCTACTGAATTATTTTTTGATAATTAATGATACTGTGTCATGTGGGAAAGATCAATTATTTTATTTCTGAGGACTATATTTATGTTATTGATTAAGCATGTTAAAAGATATTGTCATCAGATATCTATGCTATACTTGACAATGACCAAAATTCTGTTAAAAACGATACACTGAACCAGTTTCTCATTTCTAGTGCAGAGACTGAGATGATTATAGTTTATATTCCGTGATTCACTGAGCACATATTGAATGATGCTCATGAGGTGTCAAGCATGTTTTGAGTGGAAAGCAGGCAAAGTTAAATAGGTCCTTGATCTCTGTGATGATGAGTGAGGCTGAGCAGAATGATTATAGTGTTTCCGGGGTTTTGTTCTCCTGGACCCTGGAAAGAAAGCCCCCGCGAGTCCATGCATGTTATCACAGCTGCATGTTGAAGTACAGGTGCTGTGGTCTTCAAGACAATAGTCCTTATCCTCAGGATATTCATGCAGTGATGACTGACAGAGATGGCAGACTGATGAGAACCAGTGTTGGGCATAGGTCAATCAGGAGTCATTTTAGCATGGAGAGGGAACTGCTCTGTTTTAACAGAGCGTACTATCATTTAACTCCTGAGATTATAACATGTTGCAATCATGATAGCATAGAACTTGTGATAGCACAGTTCATCCTTGGACAACTCAGGTTTGAACCACATGGGTCTACTTCCATGTGGTCCATCCTTCTTTCCTTCCTTTCTCTCTCTCTCTCTCTCTCTCTCTCTCTCTCTCTCCCTCCCCCCTCCCTCCCTCCCTCTCTCTCTCCCTCTCTCTCTTTCTTTCTTTTACAGATTTGCAAAAATTTGAAAAAATTCACAGATGAACCATGTAGCCTAAAAGTATACAAAAAGAAGAAAATGAGATATGTCATGAATGCATAAAATAGATGCAGGTAAGTCTATTGCATCACTTGTACCAAAAGATATATACAAATCTATTATAAAGAGTTAAACTTTATCTGAATTTATGCACACAAACACAGACCATATGTGGTATCATTTGTAGTCCAGATAAATATAAACAAATGTGAAGATGTAAAAATGTAGTACTAAATCATAACTGCATAATATTAACTGTAGTATGTACTCTACTGCTATAATAATTTCATAGCAATCTCCTGTTGCTCTTAAGGTGAGCTCAAGTGTTGTGAGTATCCACTTAAAACACTCTGTGATGCTAATCATCTCTGCTTGAGCAGTTTTTCTCTTCAGTAAGTTGCATATCACAGTAAAAACTGATCTCCTCTGGTTCTTGTATATTTTTCTGTGTGTGTGTGCGTATAATATATTTAAAAAAATCATCTCTCTCTATATATAATCATATATATGTATCATCATTATATATCTCTCTCTCCTTCTCTCCCTCCCCCCTCTCTCTATATAAAAATATATATAAACAATAGATATAACATATATATGTTATATGTTATTAACTATTTAATGTAAAGAAGGATCATAGTAATTAACAAAAATTTCTTAAAATTGTCTTCTTGGTTCAATGATAGGTTATATGTGTCTAGAAATTTGTCAACATCCTCTAGATCTTCCAATTTATTGCAAAGTTTTTAAAGTAGTCCCTAATGATCCTCTGGATATCAGAAACTTTGTGGTGATATCTCATTTTTCATCTCTAATTTTGTTGATTTGGGTCTTCTCTCTCATTCATTTGGTTAGATGGGCTAAAAGTTCATCAATATTGTTTATCCTTGTTCAAAGAATAAACTTTGTTATGTTGACCCTTGGTATTTTTCATTCTCTATTTCACTATTTTTAACTCTGATCTTAATTATTCTTGGTCTCTACTGAATTTGGCATTAATTTGCTCCTGCTTTTCAAGGACCTTGAAATGTAGCATTAGATTGTTTATTTGGAATCTTTATGATTTTTTTTAATGTGAGCACTTAGTGCCATAAATATTACTCTTAGTATTGCCTCCATAGTATCCCAGAATTTTTGTATGTTGTATTGCTATTCTTGTTTGATTGTAATTTTTTTCTCATTTCTATTATTATTCATTCCTCATTTCAATGAATATTTTTGAGTCTCCATGTATTTATGAGTGTCTGTAAATTTTCTTTTTATTGAGTTCCTATTTCAATACTTTATAATCTGATAAATTGTACAGGATATTATAGATTTTTTGTTGTTTAATAAAATTTGCTTTGCATCTTAAAATATGGTCTGTTTTGGTAACGTTTTCCATGAGTTCCTGAGAAGAAAATTTATTCAGCTGTTGTTGGGTGAAATATGCAATGGATGTTTATTGATTTATGGTATCATTTAATTTGGAAGTGCTTTTAATAGTTATGTGTTTATATAACCTGTCTCCTATTGAGATGGGTGTGTTGAATTCATAAGTATTTTTGTATTGGGATTTCTCTGGGATTTAAAACAATAAGTTTGTTTTATGTAATTAAGTGCACTGATATTTGGAGCACAAATATTTACCAACATCATGTGTTCTTCTTGGATTGTTCCCTGTTGCAATATGTAGTGGCCTTCCTTGTCTCTTCTGATTATTTTTTTCTTAAAATCTGTTTTGTCAGATATAAAAATTGTTTCACCTAATTATTTTTGGACTCTGTTTACATGAATACCTTTTTCCAGCCTTTTATTTTGAGTCTGTAGATTTCTTTGCCTAGAAGATGAGCCTGTCACAAACAACATATGGTTGAGTCTTGTTTTTTAATCCATTTGCCAGTCTTTTAGTTGAATAGTTGAGACCTTTTACATTTATAGTTATTACGAAGAGACATTTATTATTCCCAGTCATTTTGGTTTGTTTTGTAGATTTTGTCTTTCATTTTCATTTTATAAATTGCTTTCTGGAAATCTTTATGTATTGGCGAGTATTGAGATTTGTTTTTAAGCACTAATTCATGTTATAAACACTGGGTATATTAGAGTTAGAAGGGAATTACCTCAATATCATAAAGGTTATACATGGCAAACCCAAAGCCAACATCATACCAAATGGAGAAAAACTGAAAACATTTCCTCTAAAATCAGAAGAAAAGACAAGGATGCCCACTCTTACTATTCCTATTCAATATAGTTATTTAATCTCAAGCCAGAGCAATCATGCTAGGAAGGAAATGAAAGGGATACAAGTAGGAAAAGAAAAGTCAAATTATTTCTTTTTGCTTATGAAATGATTCTTTATCTGGCAGACCCAAACATTCCACCCAAAGACTGCTGGAGTTATAAATGAATTGATCAAATTAGTAGGGTACAAGATCAACACCCACAAGTCAATAACTTCCTTTTATTCTATCAGTGAATCTGCTGAAAAAGAAGTCAAGAAAACTTCTCCATTCACAATAACCTTAAAAAAAAACCTTCCAATTAAGGAGTTGGAAGACCTTTACAATGAAAGTTTCTAAGCATTGAAGAAAGAAATTGAATAAGAAATTAGAAGATGGAAAAACCTACCATGTTCATGGATAGGTAGACTTAACATTATCAAAATGGTCAAATGATCAAAAGCAATCTACATTGTCAATGCAATACCTACCAAAAATTAATGCCATCCTTCACAGAACTTGAAAAAAACAGTTCTAATACTTATATGAAAGAATAAAATACTGGATATCTGTATGAAGAAGATTGAAACTAGATCCCTATTTGTCACCTCAATGTTGATTAAACACCTAGGAATTAGAGCAGAAATAGTGAAATTGCTAGAAGAAAACATAGGGTCAACACTCTAATACATTAGCATGAGCACCAATTTCCTTAATAAGACTACTAAGTTCAAGAAATAAAACCAAAAATCAATAATTGAGATAGCATTATATTAAAAGTTTCTGCGTAGTAAATGAAATAAGAGGGTGAAGAAAGAGCCTACAGAATTAGAGGAAATATTTGCTAGCTACTCCTTTGACACAAGATTAATATTTAGAATATATAAAGAACTCAAAAAATTTAACACACACACACAAATAACCAGCTCATTAAATTTTCAACAGATCCAAAAGACATTTCTCAAAAGAAGAAATTCAAAGAGCTATCATATATATATTTTTTCTTTTTTTTTCTTCAATATCCTCAGCAGTCATGGAGATGCATATAAAAAATATGCAGATTTCATCTCATCCCAGTTTGAACCACAATCATCAAGAATAAAAATAAATTTTCCTCTTAGCACTGCTTTCATAGTATCCCAGAGATTTTGATATGTTGTATCTTTGCTCTCATTGACCTCTAAGAATTTTTTTATTTACCCCTAATGTCTTCTGTTATCCATTTATCATTCAATAGCATATTATTTAATCTCCAGGTGTTGGAGTAGTTTCTGTTTTTTATTTTATCATTGATTTCTAATTTCATTCCATTATGGTCTGATAGAATACAAGGTAGTATCTCTATGTTTTTGTATTTGCTAAGAGTAGCTTTGTGGCATAACATATGGTCTATTTTAGAAAAGGATCCATGAGCTGCTGAGACGAAAGTGTGTTCACTTATTGATGGATGGAATATTCTATATATGTCTGTTAAGTCTAAGTTAGTGATTGTGTTATTGAGTTCTAAGGTTTCTTTGTTCAATTTCTGCTTGGAAAATCGGTCCAATGGTGAGAGAGGTGTGTTAAAGTCACCCAGTACTATTGTGTTTTGTTCTATTTGGTTCCAGGAATTAAGAAGGATTTGATTGATGTACATGGATGCGCCATTGTTTGGTGCATAAATATTTATGATTGTTATGTCTTGCTGATTTATGCTTCCCTTAAGCAGTTTGAAATGCCCTTCTTTATCCCTTCTAACTAATTTTGGCTTGAAGTCCACTTTATCTGATACGAGGATGGAAACCCCTGCTTTTTTACTTAGCATTTTGTCTATGTACATGGTATGTTTTTTCCCATCCTTTCACCTTTAGTCTGTGGGGATCTTTTTCTATGAGATGCATCTCCAGGAGGCAGCATATTGTTGGGTCTTTCTATTTAATCCAATATGTCAGTCTATCTTTTGATTGATGAGTTCAGGCCATTAACATTCATGGTTATTATTGAGATATGAGATTTGTATTCCCGGTCATTTTGGCTAACTTTTGGGTTTTAACTTGATTTGTTTTCTCCTTTATTTGGTGATTCCTTTAGGGTAGTTCCTCCCTAAGCTGACTTACATTGTTGTTCTTCATTTCCTCCTCATGGAATATTTTGTTTAAAATGTTCTTAGTGCTGACTTTCTGTTTGTAAATTCTTTTAGGTTTTGTTTATCATGGATACTATGGAAACTGTGTAAGAGGAAAATTCATTGCATGGAGCACATTCAATAAAAGAATGAAATGTCAACAAATAAATGACCTCACATTACAGCTCAAAGCCCTACAAAAAGAAGAACAGATTATCACTAAAAGTAGTAGAAGACAGGAAATAATTAAAATCAGAGCAGAAATCAATGAAATTGAAACAAAAGAAACAATTCAAAAAATTGACAAAACAAAAAGTTGGTTCTTTGAAAAAATAACCAAAATTGATAAACCCTTCGCCACACTAACAAAGAGAAGGAGGAAACTCAAATTACTAAAATTCGTGATGAAAACAGAAATATCACAACAGACACTATTGAAATACAAAACATAATTAGAAACTATTTTGAAAATTTATTCTCCAACAAAATAGAAAATCTTGAAGACATCAATAGGTTCCTAGAGGCATATGAGCCACACAAACTGAATCTAGAGGATATACATAATTTAAATAGATCAATTTCAAGCAGTGAAATTGAAGAAGTCATCAAAAGCCTACCAACAAAGAAAAGTCCAGGACCAGATGGATTCACAGCTGAGTTCTACAAGACCTTCAAAGAAGAGCTCATTCCAATACTCCTCAAAGTATTCCATGAAAGAGAGGAGGAGGGAGTCCTTCCAAATCATTCTATGAAGCCAATATCACCCTGATACCAAAACCACACAAAGACACATCAAGAAAAGAAAGTTTCAGAACAATATCTCTAATGAACATAGATGCAAAAATTCTTAAAATACTTTTATCAAATCACATACAAAAGCATATTAAAAAGATAGTGCACCATGAGCAAGTGGGTTTCATCCCAGGGATGCAAGGTTGGTTCAACATCTGGAAATCAATAAATTTAATTGATCACATCAACAGACTCAAAGTTAAGAACCACATGAATATTTCAATAGATGCAGAGAAAGCATTTGATAAAATACAGCACCTTTTATGCTCAAAACACTTGAAGAAATAGGGAAATAGGAATGCTCCTAAACATTGTAAAGGCTATCTATGCTAAGTCTAGAGCCCACATCATTCTAAAAGGAGAAAAATTGAAAGCATTCCCCTTGAAAACTGGAACAAGGCAGGGATGCCCTCTTTCACCACTTATATTCAACATTGTCCTTGAAACTCTAGCCAGAGCAATTAGACAGACCAAAGAAATGAAAGGGGTACAAAGAGGAAAAGAAGAACTCAAACTATCCCTTTTGCCAATGACATGATTTTATATTTAGAGGAGCTGAAAAATTCCACCAGAAAACTTCTGGAACTCATGAATGAATTCAGTAAAGTAGCAGGATATAACATTAATGCTCATAAATCTAATGCATTTTTATTCATAAGTGATGAATCCTCTGAAAGAGAAATTAGGAAAACTACCCCATTCACAATAGCCTCAAAAAAAAATTTGGGAATCAATCTAACAAAAGAGGTAAAAGACCTCTACAATAAGAACTACAGAACATTAAAGAAAGAAATTAAATGAAATCTTAGAAGATGGAAAGATCTCCCATGTTCTTGGATAGGCAGAATTAATATGGTCAAAATGGCCATACTACCAAAAGCGCTATACAAATTCAATGCAATTCCAATTAAAATCCCAATAACGGATCTCATAGAAGTAGAGCAAGCAATAATGAAATTCATTTGGAGGAATAAGAGACCCAGAATTGCTAAAGCAATTCTTAGCAAGAAGAGTGAAGCAAGAGGTATCACAATACCAGACCTTCAACTATACTACAAAGCAATAGTAACAAAAATGGCATGGTATTGGCACCAAAATAGGCAGGTAGATCAATGGTGCAGAATAGAGGACACAGAACCAAACCCACATAAATACAGTTTTCTCATACTAGATGAAGGCTCCAAATACATACAATGGAGAAAAGATAGCCTCTTCAACAAATGGTGCTGGGAATACTGGAAATACATATGGAGCAAAATGAAACTAAACTCCTATCTCTCACCCTGCAGAAAACTCAACTCAAAATGGATCAAGGACCTAGGAATTAGACCAGAGACCCTGCACCTAATAGAAGAAAAAGTTCGTCCAAATCTTCATCATGTGGGTCTAGGACCAGAGTTCCTTAACATGACTCCAAAAGCACAAGAAATAAAAGCAGGAATCAATAATTGTGATAGATTCAAACTAAAAAGCTTTTTCTCAGCAAAGGAAACAGTCATCAATGTGAAGAGAGAGCCTGCAGAGTGGGAGAAAATCTTTGCCACACACACGACAGAGCACTAATCTCCAGAATATATAAAGAACTCAAAAAATTTTACCCCAAGAATTCAAATAACTCAATCAATAAATGGGCTAAGGAAATGAGCAGACACTTCACAGAAAAGGATCTACAAGCAATCAACAAATATATGAAAAAACGTTCAACATCTCTAGAAATAAGAGAAATGCAAATTGAAACCATCCTAAGATATCATTTCACCCCAATTAGAATGTCCATTATCAAGAATACAAGCAACAATAGGTGTTGGCAAGGATGTGGGGAAAAAGATACACTCATACATTGCTGGTGGGGTTGCAAATTGGTGCAGCCACTCTGGAAAGCAGTATGGAGATTCCTTCGAAAACTTGGAATGGAACCACTATTTGACCCAGCTATCCCTCTCCTTGGCCTATAGCCAAAGGACTTAAAATCTGCATACTACAGTGATGCAGCCACATCAATGTTTATAGCAGCCCAATTCACTATAGCTTGGATTCACTATAGATTCACTATAGATTGTGGAACTAACCTAGATGCCCTTCAGTAGAGGAATGGATAAAGAAACTGTGGTATATATACACAATTGAATATTATTCAGCCATAAAGAAGAATGAAATTATGACATTTGCAGGTAAATGGGTAGAACTGGAAAAGATCATGTTAAGTGAAATAAGCCAATCCCCAAAAAACAAAGGCTGAATGATATTTCTCATAAATGGTTGATGACACATAGTGGGGATGGGGGAGGCTTGGGAAGAATGGAGAAGTGATGGATTGTATAGAAGAAAATGAGGGGTGGGGAGGGGGTGGGGGGAAGGAAATATAATAGAATGAGACAAACATCTGTACCCTATGTATATGTATAAATATGCAAATTGTACAATTCTACTCTGTGTACAACCGGAAAAATGATAGTTGTACTCCTTTTGTGTACAATGACCTAAAATTAAAAAAATAAATTAATTAAAAAAAAGAATACAAATAATACGAATGATGATAATTTTAGGAAAGAATATGGGGGAAAAGGTACATTTAAATATTATCGATGGGAGAGCAAATTAGTATAAGCACTTTGGGGAGCAGTATGGAGATTCCTCAAAAACTAGGACTGGACCCACTATATGACACAGATATCCCACTCCTTGGTATCTAACCAAAAAAACTAAAATCAGAAACACAATTCACGATAGCCAAGAAACAGAACCAGCCTAGGTATTCATCAATAGATAAATGGGTAAAGAAAATTTGGCATTGATACACAATGGAATTCCACACTGACATGAGTAGAATTATGAAATTATGTCATTTGCTGGTAAATGGAGGACAGCAAGGTAAGTTAAATAAGCCAGACTCAGAAAGTCAGGAGTTGAATGTGTTTTCTCATATGTAGAGGTTAGGAAAAAGAAATGGGGAATCTCGTATAAAGCGAAGGGAGATCAGTACAGAAGACATGGAGGACCAAGGGGAAGGCAGTAAACAAAGAAAAAAAGATGGGAAAATGCCAAGGAGTTGCTAAAGAGAGAGAGAGAGTGAAAGAGAAAGAAAAGAAGTGTAGTCAGTGGTACAGTGGTACTTGGTGTGCATGAGTCCCTGGGTTCAATCCCTAGCATGTGAAACAAAATAATATAACAGAAAACTCCCATTTAGTTCACTTTAAGTACTCACACTTTCAAATCCTTCTCGATGTATGGCTCAATTTCTTTAACAGGGGCAACTCCTTATGGAAATCACTAGGGGAGGAGGCAAGTAGGGTGTGGCATGATTCCACCTACCACAGCTGCCTGAGCCCTTTTCTGCTCTATCTCAGACACTTGTCTGGAGACCCACATGGTTGAAATTTGAGGGGTTTAGAGTCTTCTCCTTCTACCCCCACCCCACAGCTCTGGGATTCTTGTAGACCAGTGAAGGATCCTAGAGGGTAGGATAGTGGTAGCCACAGTTTGCAAGTCAAGACCTGTAGTTACTGATCCTCCCCATCTTTCAATACCTCATCCTCCAGTGACACAGGCTCCAGAGGAAATAACCTGAGCATGGATCTGTGCTTTTCTTTAAAACAATTATGAAGTTGCATTACTTCCATTCCAAATCTTAATGGCTTATTGTTAAAAGTATAAATATTTTATCCTAAATTTCATGCTTGCAAATAGTTTCACTTTCAGTGTGTTCTCAAAACATCTTGATGAAAGTTCTAAAATGTTTCCAAGGCATGGACATATTGATGTTTTCTATGTGTTTAGCTTTCTTAGCTTATCCTATAATTCCTTCTGTACAGTAAGCTTTCACACTGGTGTACTGGTCAACTGATTTGCTCTAAAACAACCACTTTCAAAAGCAAGATCTAGTGAACCTCACTTTCCAGATATTAGAACTTGTCTCAGATCCTAAAATCGCACAGATATCCAACAGTACTGCTTATCACCAGGGCTGAAATACTCTGGCTCCTCTGTAGGAATGCATCCCCCTAATGAAGGTCTAATTTCTGCACAAAATATTTCTAACCATCTTTAATTCTGTGTACCCCAGGAAAAACATAAGTTTAACACACACACACACACACACACACACACACACACACACACTATGTGTCTGTTATATTATTAAGTGGAAACTTGAAATAGAGGTCATGCAACTTGCTGTAGAAGTATTTTAGAATTATGCTTAGTGTAACTGTGATTGCAAATAAATATTCTTAGGTTACTTTACTCAAACCTGTTCACATGCAGAATGGTCACTGCTGATATGTTCTACCAAGCATTTCTCTACTTCCTTGATGGCTCCACCGCCACGTGCAGATCCAGCCATGACCTCAAGGTTAACTCTGATTTGAGAAAAGCAAAGCGAGCAAGCCCTGAACCACCCTGCTCTTTCCTCCTAGGGCACTTCTCTTCCAGGTGGTATCAGGAACATATGTGGAATGTGTAAATAACTCATGCAGGTTGATTTATTGTTCTGGTTGAGTAAACTACAAATAAGAAAGCTGGTAGAATTTGAAAGACAACTCCCACACTTCATAGCTGAAAAGGAAAAATGCTTTTACTTTGTTTATAGATAAAACAGAAAAAAAAACATTTTTATGATGATATCCAGAAAGAAAGACAAAAAAATGAAGTTAGTGCAGACTTTCAGTTAGCTACTTTGCTTATTCCTATTTGGGAACTTCCTATTTATTCTTAGACTATAAAAAATATTTTAAAATAATTCTCCTTTTTTTAAGAGGAATTCTTCAATAAAGAGAAGCTAAAGGTATCTGGACTGCAAATATAAGACATGTGGGTTATTATACTGAATATCATCAATATTTACTGATTTCTACAGACAAAATTGAGGAAATATTGTTAGTAGTTTATTGATTTGAGTGGTTTATTTTTAAGTAAAACTATAAATGAGAGCTATTTTCTGAAACTATTAACCAGGAGCAACATATCACTAAGATTCTGAGGCCCAGAAAAGCACCTTTTTCAACATCTTCATTTGATAGGTGAGAAAGCCTAAGCTCTAGAAAGTATGGAGAGTGGTTCAAGATCACTCCAATGTCCTTGGCAATCAGAACTCTAGATCCTCTATTCTTGTCTTGCTCTTTTCTATCATGAATCTGTACAATACTCCTTTAAGATTTCTGGTCAAATATATAATTGCTTTTAATTCCAACTAAAGTACAAAGATAATGAATATCAGTGTATGTTTTCTTAATAAGATATGGGAATAAGGACAAGGCATTGTCTATTCATCTTTGCATTAGATTAGTAACTGTTTAGTGCTTTCTCTGTCAGAGAGCTAGGAATGAAGAAATGCAGGTTAGGAATGCAATTATGTTTTGTTTTAAGAAAGCTTGTGATCTAAGAAATAGAGAAAATGGGAGCAAAACAAGTAAATAAGAAACAAATACTGATTAATACTAACAAGGAGACCAGTGTAGGCTGGGACAGATATCAGTGGTGTGTGGAGGAGGTCCTTGAGATAGGAAGGAAGAGGTATGTCAGATAGGGCAGGGACTAAGCCTCAGGGGAAGGAAGCCACATACATTTATGGAGGAATACTCTGCACAACCTACAGAATCTCCAGGGTGATTTTCTTCTGGAATCTCTGAAGCAGCACTATGATTTTAATTTGTCACCTTAAATAGATTAAGAGATAACTAGGGAACTGGTAAAGCCCTGCTTCTGAGTGGCTGTGAGGGTGCCTCCAGAGGATATTGGCTTGTGAGTTGGTGGACAAGGTATGTAGGATCCACCCTCAATATAGGCAGGCATAATCCAATGAGCTGGGGCCCTGGATGGAACAAAAGGCAGATGAAAGGTATTCCTCGCAGCATTCTGGAGCAGGGCACTCTTCTCCTCCTGCCCTTAGAATTCCTGGTTCTCCACCCTTTGACTGGAATCTGAACCAGCACTGTCCCTCTATCTCCAACTTCCAGGTTCTCAGGATTTTGGTCTCAGACTGAGAGTCACAGTCTCAGTTCTCCTGGTTCTAAAGCTTTCAGACTTTTACTAAGCCATGCTACAGCATCCCACTCATTCTCTCTCCAGCTTGTAGGCAGCCTTTCATGAGACTTCTCAGCTTCATAACAACGTGTCACAATTCCACTAGATAAATTTCCTCTCCCTTCTCTCTACTCCTCCCCCTTCCTTCCTTCCTTCCTTCCTTCCTTCCTTCCTTCCTTCCTTCCTTTCTCTCTCTCTCTCTCTCTCTCTCTCTCTCTCTCTCTCTTTCTTTCCATTTGGCTTTGTCCCTTTGGTGGGCTCTAACTCCATATCAAAGCTAAAGCAAACTGATGAAATACAAATGTAATAATGCATTTGACTACTATAAATTGAGACAATATAAATGTAATAATACATTTGGTTAATACATACTGATTATTACAAGTGCTAAGCTCTTAATTAAAAATACAATATTTTGTTGGTAGCCATAAACAGGTGGAGGTTAATAGAATTCCATGGACAAATTTTTTGAGCTTAAATTATTCCAAAATGCCTTTTATCTAAAGCACCACTCACAGAGAACTACAATATTACCATATGATGTAAACATACTTAAGCTACTCCAGAAGGAATGAAAACATTACAGTTGAACCAGAGCCTCTTGAAGGTCCACCTTGCTTTTCATTTTTCTGTGATTTATGCTCATCCCCTTGAGATCAGGCTGGTAGGGCCGGGAGGCAGTGCTCTCAACTGCTGCATTACTACAGATCTGTGGGTGCCTGGTTGGGTGCATTGTGAAGGGGTGAGAAGTACTGATTGATTGATTAAAGAGGATGAATAAAGACAACACAAAACCTCCACTTAGATGCTGCTACTGCTACCTGGAGATTATTTGAGCAGGATTCTGGCATGTTTCACTTTCTATATGGTCACTGAGTGAAAGGGGAACAGAGATGAAAGAGTTAATTTTGCAATTTGGGCTCTTTTAGCTTTGAAGCATTGTATAGACATTTCAGTGCTAGACAGAAGGATCAGGAAAAGAAATCAGATGATGGCAGGGCAAGTGGAAGAAATTACCAGGTTGTAGAATCTGTCTCAGATAACGACACCAATAGTCTAAATGAGATAATTCCAGTGTTGCATGGCTATGCATTTGATGGGAATGTCACAAATACAAAAGGTAGATTCTATACATAAGATGCACAGCAGTGAGGCAATGACACTCCCAAGGGCTGGCAGGTTGGCAGATTCCTATCAAACTAATAGTACAAGAAGGTTCTGGAGAAGTGGGGAGGGGTTAGTTGCTCAACCTATGAGTTCCCCAAAACATCTTCTGGGCACAATCAGTTGGTAAGAGGGATTTGTGTTTTGGTGGTATAATGCAAACACAGGGGAAATTCGATTTGTTAAGATGAATTTCAGACTCTCTGGGTGGTATTTGTGAAGGATACTAAAATACTTGGTTTATGTTGACCCAGTAATCTCACAGCCTAAATATTACATTTGCAACTGGACAATTGGAAAGAGCAGATAGTGTGTGTGTGTGTGTGTGTGTGTGTGTGTGAGAGAGAGAGAGAGAGAGAGAGAGAGATTACTATAGTAGTTTGGCAAAATGTTTGATGAGCAGCTCCTCAGGGGGAAAAGTGCTGTTTTATAGCATTTGCTCACTTCCACGGTGTGAATACTTCCCGCATCCATGTGACTAAATGAAGAGTCAGAAGAGTCAGTATGTAAAAAAATTTATTCTTGGAAGCTGGTGCAAGAAGTTTCCGGTATGTCACTATTCTTTGTCTACATTATTTTATTTGTGAAAAAGTTGGTTTACTAAGAGGTCATTTCTCTTGAAAATATTTTAATTAACTACTTCAGGTTCCATATGCTTAATTTATTGGTATAACCCTTTCTGTTGTCAAGAAACACTTGGATTATTTTATGAATCCCAAGGATTATTAAAAGTCCAAAAGATCCAGTCATACTTCTGAATTCCAAACTTGGAGAAAAGCCAGGGACATTGGATCAGTAACTTCCAGTCAGAATGGAAAGTTCCAGATTTTAGCCATCTTCATATCTATGGCTACCACGCAGCATCTGAGTCACAGAGCTGGCCTCATCTTTGCTCATGATGGATATATCATGGAGGGCACCATCAATTTTCAGAGAGGGGGATACCCTCCCAGCATCATTCCTGATTATCCTCACATGCTCAGCAATTATCTCCAAAACACATTTTCAGTGTCAGAGGATTCAGGTAGGCCTGGTAGGGGGAATTTACCTTCTCTCTTCCATCCCTTCTTTCCCATCTGTTAGTTCCTCTTCTATCATTGGCTTATATGCAGAAGTGCTGTGCAGAGAAATGGAACTGTGTGGCGATATGACCAACAGACATACAAGAGGAGTTTACAGGCTAGTATTGGGCCCAGCTGACCACCCTCACAGTTGCCGCAAGCTTGTATGCCACAACTTTTCAAATTTTCATCATCCATGGACCACATAATGTGCTATCTATTGGCTCCCAGAGTAGCGATTTTTAGTTATATGCAAAGAAAGAAAAAAGAAAAGAATGGCAATTATCAGAATATTTAATATAATTAAAAATTGTAAAATATGGCTATCTGATAGAGGGATAAAAGAAAGATATGATTTATAATATCTCTAGAATGTTCCAATGCCTTTCTCAGCAGTGGATATTTTGAGCCCTGGGTAAGTTTTCACATACAGTTTTCTATATTCTTTTCCTTGTGTCCATTCAATTGTTTTTCTGACACACTGCCAAACATTGGGAGAAATGAGCAAGGATCTGGAGTCTCTGAAGATTTTCTGGGTTATTTGAAACTGTGGACTCAGAAACAATAAGGAGAGTTCTCAATTAAGATTTATTTCAGCACCTTGTCAGAAAAGTTTGTAGAAATATCACATTTAACTCTGGAGTGCTTAGAGGTTGCACTTTGCCATAGAGTTCAGTGGGTTTCTTACCCTTTATTCTGAGATGCTTTACTCTGAACTGTATTTGCTTCCGTTCCAGATTTTGGAAGTGAGTTTGTTCTGTTTTGCTTTAATGCCTAATAATATGTTGTTGACTTTTTGCTCTAATGAAAGAAGAAAATCTTTAAGTGTTAGAAAATAATCATATGATTGGTAATGACACTATTTATAATAATCTTCAGTCTTCTTAACAAACCCTATGATTTTTCTACCAGTATTTAAAAAAAGTGATATTTTAACACAAGTTCTTTGGATTTTCCAAGGGAATGGCTTTATTGTTGAAAAATATCACTTTCACCAGTCACTTGAAATTATGAGACTAGCCTTCCTAGCATTTTCAGAACTTTAATTAAAAAACTAGTGTGTGTCCCATCCCTCCTGGCATCATGTACTACTATGAAAAGGTGGAACCCATGCTGCTGTCCACCTTTCTGCCTAACAGGTAGAGGAGCTTCCTTCTGTCCCCACAGGACTTGCATCAACAGATCTTGGAGCATCCCAGACCTAAGTAGACCTGGAACAGTCCAATGACTTGGATTTCAATCCCAGCTCTGCCTCTTTCTTACATACTTGTTATTTTGAGCACATTACTTGATTCTTCTTTGTCTCACTTTCCTCATCTATAAAATGGGGATAGCAATATCTACACCACAACTTGTTTTCAAATTTGTATGAGCAAATGTTATGTAATCAGAACGTTGCCTGGCCACTAGCAAGTTTTCAAAAAAAGTTATGGATTTAGTTAGGATTATCACAGTTTTTAATAATTGAAGTAGCTGCCATTACCACTGACCTTCAAACAGGACTTGTCAGAATTCCCATTATAATGAAATACATTCTGTGCTCACCACATCATCTGTAACTGAAGGGAAATGTGCCCTCCCCTGCAGCATAGGTTCCCCTGGGAGTGCACCTTCTGAAATATTGGGTTTCCTTTAGCATGAGATATTCTCTTGTATGGGATTTCAAAAATTTATAGGTGAAATGGCTGTCAGGCAGGTCTCACTCAACATATTCCAAAGTTCTGATTAGTTCTCTGCACATCTGTTTAATGTGACTGTAAAACTGTGTTACTTTTGGTGTGCCAGTGTGACAGCAGTTATTCTTTCAGACTGGTATCTTGGGAGAGGATTCCTTATAAAAAAAAAAAAATGAGTTTGCCTACCTCCCTTTCTCCCTATTCTGCCTTTTACCACAGAATGACACAGAAAGAAGGTCCTTATCAGACACCTGCCCCACAATCTTGTACTTTTCAGTCTGCAAAACCATGATGCAATGCATTTCTACTCATTATAAATTACCCTGTCTCAGATATTATATCATAGCAACGCCAAATGGCTAAGACAATCCTCAATGACTTCCACTTTGAGACTCTTTAAAATGGAATCAAACTCTAAATATAATTGGGGACAGTTCCTTTGAATTTGTATGATTCTCTGTCCCCCATGTCTTTCAGACTTGTCTGTTTGGCAACCTTCTTTTCAGCATTAACATGATTTTGCTTTATTCCAAATCATCATTGTGGTTTTCACTGGGACAATGCTTTCTTAACATCCTTACATCTCATAATTATTTTATATTCAATGAAATTAAATAATAATGATAATAAGTCTAATTGCCAGAAATTATTTGGGAGCAAAGGTAAATGACAAGCAATGACATGTTTGAGAGTCACAAGGAACAAGCCTGATATAGGTGTCACCCAGTTTGTTCCCTTCAGGGAGCGGATGGTGAATCCAGGAGCCACACAAGTCAGTGTTCTTTAGGAGAGTCTGTACTGTACTTGCTATTAACTCTGTGAATGTTTTCTCTTCAGCTTCTGTGTAATGTAGTTTTGCTCTATGGAGTGGGACAGTGAATAATTGCTTGGTGCTTTTGTTCTCTTCTCACATAAATAACCAAATTTACTAATTCATATTGGAAATACTTATTTAATATTGTTCAAAAAAGTATAATTGATTTAAGGCTTTTTGATTTATTATTATTATTTTTTGATGGTGGTTGTTTCTTAAAAGGTTATACACAGGAGTTTATAAGCAAATGGATTGCTGGGTCCATAAAATCCAATTTTCAGTTATTTATATTCATACTTCCTAATGACACCATTCATCTTCCTTCTGTTTGTGTGGTATGTTCCACTTTTCACAGCTTCACATTCGCCATTGACACTGGAATTCTGATTGTTATTTGTTTTTACAAGATTGTTTGAAATTGTAAAAATTTAGTTAACTGTTTTCATCATTAATTTTACACTTTATTTTTGCAACTAATTGATTTTTATGAATTAAATAGGTAACACCACACAATAGAAATAGTAATACTAATCAACAACTATAGCTAACTTGAAATAGCGTGAAATTACCTTAGTCAAAATGTAATGCAATTTAAGTTAATGTGATTAGACATAGATAAGATTTAGTTTCCATACCATAATGAATAATACTTTTAGTTCCTGGTGATTATTAATATAACTGTAATGAGTTTTTTTTTTTTTTTTTTTTTACTAACAGTCATTACACCATATGAGGAGTGCTTTATATGTATATGTGTGTGTATGTATACACCTGTGTTGAGGGTTGGGGAGCAAGGACAGAGAGCGGGGAGGGTGTTACATTCCTGATTCTTTTAAGTGAAAATGCTGACCTGCCTGTGGGCCTCTTGCGGGATATAGGTCTATGAGCCATACTTTGAGGAGCAGTGCTGGAAGCCCTGGTCCTGATCATCAATCACCTTACCCCTCCCTTAAGGTGTTTTCTCCTCTTGGGACATATCCTAGTCCATTTGGTATGGTTGTAACAAAATATACAAGGTTTAATACTTTATGAAGTAAAGAGGTTTAATTAGCTCACAGCTTGGGAGTTAGAAAATCAAAGATTGGGTTGCCCCATGGTTTTTTTTTTGATGCTGGTGAGGGCCTTCTGGCCTGGCTATGTTATAACAGATGGTAAGGAACATTTACAAGGGAGAGCATATGGCAAGAGAGGAAACAAGAAACTGAGAAGGAGACAGGTTTCCTCCTTTAAAACAACCTGCTCATGGAGGAACAACTCTGCTGCTGGAATGTCTAACCCACTGGGAGACCAACATCAGTCTCTGCTGAGATCAGTGCCCCGTGACCTAACCACCTTCCACTAGACTCCACTTCTTAAATATTCACTGCCTCTCAGTGCATTTAGATAAGGGACCAAGCTTTCAGCACATTAAAAGTTGGAGGGCAAACCCTAACCTCCATGTCTTTCTTCTCCATGTCTTTTGGTAGGGCCAGTCCAACGCATTAGCAAAGACCAGCTTCCCAAAGGAAATGGTCTCTTTCCTTCCTGGAGCTCCTGCATCTCTTAGCAAACTTATCCATTGTTCCTCAATGGCCAGTTTTGCCAGAAGTCATTGGGAAAGGTCACCTAGGGGCCAGGGGGTCATTCATTCTTGTGCTTATAAAATCAGGGAGGCTGCATGTTCAAGAGAGTCTTGTTCTAACAGAACACATCCTTCTATTATCTTACTTTCTTCTGCATACACATACTTGGTCTCAACTGTCACTCCCTTATAGCTGTGTGAAGATGCTGTTTTCATATGTGCATGTACAGAGTCTCAGCCTGTCAGGGTCCATGATGTCACAGAGGACTCTGTTTGAGTTTTGGAGATGTCTCATTCATTTGCTTTGACAGAATTAAACAGAGCCTCCCACAGACCTGAAAACCATCTCATTACTAAGTAAAATTGAAAGGCCATGTGAGGTTATCACCAGTGATGCTATGATGACAAGGCTGGAAAACACACCTGTAATTCAGGTAATCCTGGCTTTCTGATCAGACAGATGCAAAGATGGTTAAAAAAGTCATCTCTCAAGGACATTAGTAAAACATTGATATTATCGCCACAGTGTAAGCAAAATACAATTACCTAAGTTAAATGAGAAACAGTAAGATATTACTTCTTTTTAAGCTTTTACAGTCCCTAATATGCTTCAGGATGACTCAAATATACATGTATTTATGTGTAGACATTAAAAAGTACAATTTAATTATCATAATACGTTGTCTTTGACACTAAAAATCTGTAGCGGTCAGGGGGTCATTGTATTTCCTTTGTAAAATGAAAATGCTTAGAAAAGACATTATGGAAAATGTTCAGAGGATACTGCCTGAGGAAAGTAATAAAAACTGACACCAAATCTCCCAGGTTTGTGTAGGCATTTTATTAACTAGAAATAGCACATTATTTGTGCTCTGTGGATCTCAACTCTAATCTTTGGATCCAATGAGCAAGGCTGGCCCCTGCTCCTTTCTTAACTTCCCACTGCCACTCATGGTAAAAGGACAGTGTCTTTCCTCTTTCTGCATGGAAATCCTGGTCGCTGGGTTCTTGCTCCATTTTCTTTTCCTCCTGTTTCCCCACACCCATACCCCTGCCATGGCTGATGTGATTCACTTTCCTTCCCCATACCAACAGGAAGCTGGGTCTGGAGGAGAGGTTCATTGGGCATCAGGGAGTCTGAAATGGAAGACTGAAGAGCCCAACAAGCAAGAACATCTCCTGCAGCATACGGATGCAGGGGAGTGCATCTGTATTAGATGCACTGTATTAGATGCAAGAGCGTCTCCTGCAAGCATACAGATGCAGGAAGGGTGATGTCCACTGCTGAGGGAGAGCAGCAGCCCTGAGTATAAGTTGCCCCAACAACAGTCTATGGGCCCTTTGCTGCCGCATAAGGACAGGCACATGTCAGTGACCACTTGGATTTTATGCATTTACACTATCATATTTCTTCTTCCATATACTTGCTTCTCCACTTCCTTTTCCTTTTCACCTCTGGACAGATTGCTACTCATTATTTTATAAAGAATTATGTTGTTGCAAAGTCCCTGTATGAATTTACCCCTCACTTGACTCACTCCATAGATCGTGGAACAATTGGATAAAGGATGCTTTTAGGACTGGGAATGTGGTTCAGTTGTAGTGGATTTACCTAGCATGATATAGGCTTTGGGTTCTATCCCCAGCACCACAGGATTAAAAAAAAAATTATTTTTTCCCCTAAAACACAGTTTGTGTGTATGTTTTCCAATATTGCTGGATCTGATGCCAACTAGATAAACAAAGATGGTTCCTGACTTATGATGGTTTGAGTTACAACTTTTTAATGTTATGATGATGTAAAAGTGATCTTGTTGAATAGAGACTGCTCTTTGCATTTGGGATTTGTATCCTCTCCTGGGTGTCTATGATCCTCTCTCATGATGCTGGGCAGCAGCAGCCACAGAATCACAAGGGACAACAGGGAGACTCTGCAGTATGCTATGTAGTTAAGCAAGATGTTCTGTGGGTTAGATGTACTAAATGTATTCACATAACTATTTTCAAATTCTGATGGGCTTAACTGCATCCTTACAAAGAAAAGAGTATCATTACTAAGTATATTTGTGGCCTCCAGTTTTCTTTGATTGGTAAATAGGTCTTTAGTGATAGGATAAAGTGTCAAAACTGTTTAGTAAAGATCTTAGGATTAGAGGAGCAGGTCTTTAATCCAGGCAGAAAATTTTATAACTACCATCTTTGTCTGATCTGTGAATATGCAATCAAATATAATTGCATTGCAATCACTTTTTGGCTTTGATGAACTCTTATCTAAACTCAAGGTTTAACTAACTGCTGGAGTTTTTAAATTGTGTGTGTGTGTGTGTGTGTGTGCACTTGTTTCTGATTTACCTATTTTTTCTTCCTCTACAATGTCTCTGCTTTCTCCTAAAATTTGAAAATAAATGCTCCTACAGTTTGGATCTGGAATGTCCCCCAAAGGCCCAGATGCTAAAGACTTGGTCACCAGTCTATGATGCTATTGGGAGGTGGTAGAAACTACAGGAGGGACATATGGGAGGAAGTTAGGTCATTGGAGCACATCCTTGAGGCGGGTGCTGGTAGCGACCCTTTCCCCTTCTTCTCTAATTTTGCTTTACAGACGACATGAGGTGAATAGGCCTCCTCTGTCAACCAGGAGCTCCCACTGCCATGACGTGCTGTGCCACCACAGGCCCAAGGCAACTGGGACAAATGATCATGGACTGAAACCTCTGAAACTGAGCCAGAATTAGCCTTTCCTCCTTTTAACTTGTTTATCTCAGGTGTTTGTCACCATAAGGAAAAGCTGGCTAACACAATCAATCATTTAAATTCATTGAAGCAATTGTGGGATTGGTTTAGAAATGTGGGAGCAGATTTGACGTTAGATGACCACAATTGTAGTATACAGAAGAAGGTCAGAGCTGAGCACCCAGACAATTAAGGTGCACTATTGGTTCCTGAGTATCCAGAAAACCAAAGTCCTAAAGTAAAGCAAGGCGACCTCCAGGAATACTAATCTGTTACCCAGATGTAGCACCAGGGGGCCTAGAATCCTCAGAACATTGTCACTTAATGAAAGACTGCTGAATAAGGTGATTCTAGACCCAAATGATCGTTTTGGTAATGTATCTGTCTTTCTAGTTTCTGTGAAGCCTAATGAATTCTACTGAAAGACCAGCCTTTCAAGGTCTGTCATTAGATAATATGAACTGTGTAAATGAACATATTTTGTAATAAATGAATAAATAAATAAATAAACAAATAAAATGGGGACATATGTGTACACATTGTAGGGAGAAAAAGAATCATAGAAAGTGGAAGCATTCTTTGAAATATATTAGCTCAAAATGATTGATTTCTGATGTGGCCTTTCACAGCTCTCTGTAAATTTGGAGAGTAAACAAAATGTACAGGACTTTCCCAACTGCTTCAGGCAACCCTGGCCAAGTAATGTTGCTAATGTTATGGATCAATCTAGTGCCCAGAGCAGGACATGGGCATTACACCAAGTAGGTCACCTTGAAAGGAGAGAAAAAGATGTTTCAAAAATGTATCTATATACAAAATTTATATGATCATATTCAAAACTCCAGAGCAGAACCATGTTCTAATACAGATGAAATCATCAGTTTTTATCTTGAAATTTTAAAAATTGTCCTAACTTCTCCCCTTTTTCTTTCTTTTCCTTTTAATTTTTGTTAAATACTATGGTATTTTGTAATTCATGTCAATTTGTCTGGGATGCTCCAATCTCTCTGATATGCAATGGCAAATTTTGAGGTTATAGACCTGTCTGTTTATAGCCTTAATATGAATCCAGAGCCTTTGCAAGTCCTCCAAAGATTGCATTTCCAAGGGAAGAAGAAAGGTGATTCAAAGCACTATTATGAACATTCCAAGTAACTATGAATTACTTTCTTCTCTTTTGAAAACTATTTCCACGGATTAACTTCATCCTGCAATATTGTGTCTGGCACAATCTATCTTGCATAATAACATTCTTACAGTGGGTGATTCAGATGACTTTTGAATAAGCATTTCCCTCAATGCCTGCACTTCCAACAGAGACGTGTTCAGCCAGAAGTTGGGGAATAAATAAAGCATATTGTTTTGAAAAGTCTCTTTAAGGCTTATGACTATGCTAATTTATTTAAATGTATACATTAGGACTTGTGGATCTGAAGATTTAAGGGATCCGTGAAAGTTCTATATGTAGACTATTCATTTTACTTAACCATCTAGCTATTGCTGATACAATTTTTCCCTGTTACATTTTTTCTGTTTTGAAGAACTTATTAATCACTTCATGGTATTATCATCTCCATTGGATCATTCGTTTTATGCATACGCTTTTAAGTGTATGCAAACAAAGCAAGGCCACTATTATTAGGTTTCGAGATTCAGCTTTGATTAGACAGAGCAATTTTAGGAAAATCTCATGAGCTTCCTACATTCAGGGAGCTTGGATTTATGTAAATTCTGTTTTGTTTTTCAGTTGCAACCAGGAATTTGAATCAAGAACACTAGTGGTACATGGATAAATGACTACTTTCAGTGCTACTGAAATGTGCAAAGGGTCAATATTCTGGGACCTTGTGTTGACTGTCAGGGAGGCACCAAAGAAGCATTCTGGTGCTAATAGGAAGGGAATATAGCACATAAAAAGTCCTAAAGGTCCTTGGAGAATGCTGTGGAATAACCAGGATGCATAATTGTCCTACATCCTTGATTCTACTTAGTCACATGTCAAAAGCAGTTTCTCAACCCAGTAGATATCTATCTAAAATTCTCTGGCAGTTCCAGGAAGTTAGATGACAAGTCCAGAAAAGAAGATAGCACACTAATGCAATCAAAAGCCTCTTGTTGTATACATGGCACATTTCTGAAATGAAGTGTTCATCCTTCATTCTTGGACTTGTTCATCTCCCGAATTCACCTTCTGCACAAACAGGAATCTCCTTACTCAGGTATGCAAGTTGGAGTAAGTCACCTATGCAACTTCTCCATCACCCAAGAGCCTCCTCTTTAGACATCACAGATTGCTGGGATTCATGTTCCCCAACTCTACTAATTCCCCACAGGGATCATTGAAAGAACCAGGAAACTGTGTCCCTTCTTCTCCTGTGGGTCCTTAAGTTTTGTTTCTCAAATTGTTTCAAAATTATCTTTCCTTTTGTACATTCTATTTCAAACTTGTTAAAATTATGAAATCCTAAAACTACCATGTACTCATGATTAAAACAAAATAATTGTGAGTTTAAAGAGGGTGTAAGTATAAAAAGTAAAAGCCTTTGGTATCCATACAAATCTCAATTTCCAGAAACAATACATTTCATGCTCATTTTCTTTTAACCAATCTTCAACAGTGTATTTTGACTACCTCATATGAAATATGAAGACTTCATCACCCATTATTACCTCTTCTTTCTTTGTTGGTTTCATTGAATTCATTATTTTTGTATTGCAAAGACCTAAAACATTTATATTTCATTCTGTAATAATTACGCTTTTTCTGGTTTGTCTATATGTCAACTTTAAAACTGAAAATATAATATTAGCATTATGTAAATATTATTTTCTACAGAAACAAATATTTTTCCAAGCCATGGAACTTGATTTATGTGTAAATAGTAAGAGTATATATTCATCAAGCAAACCATTGTCTGTAGGTGTATCTGTGAGCAGCCAAGTTATAAGATTCAGTAGTTTACTCAAGGTCACTCATAGGGCATGGGATCAAGAAAAGGCTGTTAGTCAAGGGAGCAAAGTGAGCCTCTGGAGGGGAAAGGCTCCAAGTAAGGGAGGTGATAAGGTTTCCCTATTCTTTTGTACCCTTCTCCTCCATGATGTCTACAAGGAGCACCAAGCAGGGAGGAGAATGGGAGGGAGAGGAGCCTCTGACTAAGGATGAAAAAACACAGGGAGAGGAGCCCAGTCTGTGGTGCCACCAAGGAGCAGGGTTCCAGCACTAGACAGCCAAACCAGGCTTCATGTTGCAAAATCCTCCCCCAAACCACCTTTAATTTGCCTGTGGACTTGGCCTTTGGATTGCTGAGCACTGGCAAGAGAATGTGCTCCCCCAGGGAAGGTGTCCAGGTGCTATCTTGGGCTTTGCTCCTTGCTTAGGCTTTTCTGCTATTTTCAGTATGATAGCATTTTGGGGTGCTGCCCAGCGGGAAAGACCTCCTCTGCTGGCATCCTGTGCATGGGGGCATGGATGGGTCCAATGGTCAATCTTCCCCACATCTTTATGACTTCCAGAAGTATTCTTCAGTTAACTTTTGATACCTTAAATGGTAGTTTATCTTGGCCTATTGTTTTTAACAATTTAATCAACTTTTTTTTTTTTAGATTTCCTTTAATAAATTTGTCTGGATCTCAATTCCCTTGTTTTTCTCTTTTGGAACTATTACGGTTATATAATTTTAATATCCCTTTTGTGGAAGACTGGTAGATATTTTAAGAGGAACAATGGCATCACTTAAAACCTTTAAGAGCTTCCCATTGCACTTGTGCTATAATGAAAGTCCTCCTTTGGGCATAGACAGGTGGCCTAAGTGGTCTGGACTCTTCCCCACTCCAGCACTGCTTTCCCACCCAGGCCTGGGCCCTCACTGGTTCTACAATGCTCCTCTCTTTTCTGCCTGGGTCTCTTCTTTGCTTTTCCCCATCCATCCATCCTCCAGTAAGTTTGCCTTTTATAACCTCTTTTCACTTGTCTAATGTAGCAGTTATCTATAATTTTGTTATGCTTGTGGTTATTTTGAAAGCCCATCCTCCACACTAGAGTGTAGGTGCCAGGGCTGAAACTTAACTATTCATTCATAGCACACATACATATGCAAATGCACATCCACTCACACAGAAACAGAAATAAACTTTCATGAACGTGCAAATACTTTCACTGAAACACAAACACAATGTATGGTCAGATTTAATGTGCTGTGGCCAAAAGACCTGGCAAGAACTATATTAAGGAGGATAAGTTTATTCTGGGTCTCACATTTTCAGAGTTCTCATCCATTGATGGCCAACTCTGTTGCTCTGGGCCTGAGGTGAGGCAGGACATCATGACAGAAGAGTGTGTCAGAGGAAAGCAGCTGGGAACAAGGCACCAAGAAGCAAAGAGAGAGCTCCCTTCACCACTACCCCAAAGGCATGCCCCCAATGACCACCTTCTCCAGCCAAATCCTACCTGCCTCTGGTTACCACCCAGCTATCAGATGATTAATGAACTGATTAGTTTAAGGCTTCCATAGTACAATCATTTCACCTCTGAACTTTTTTGCATCATCTCACACATGAGCTTTTGGGAGACACCTAATACCTAACCCATAACACACAGGTATGCACATTCATATACATTGAAGTATGCACATACACACAGAAACACTCAGAGGCAGGTGCATGCACACACACACACACACACACACACACACACACACACATTTAGATACTCAGTATTTTCCAAATTAGCATTAGCATAGAGATATGTTTCATATTTAGCTTTCTTAATTCATTCATTCATTCGCTCATTTAACAGTGTATCTATCTATCTATCTATCTATCTATCTATCTATCTATCTATCATCTATCTCTTCTCTTTGGAGATGGGAGTGAATTGAAGGAAAGGCAGAATTTGTTCTCTCAATTAAGAAGATGAGAATAGAGGCCCTGTTGTTTGACTCTTATGTCATTACTGGTTTAAAGAAAATCAATTAGTACAAAAAATAGATATAAACATCAGAGTTACTAAACGCAATACTCTGTTGGGAAGGATGGGTAAGTAAATAGACTTTTACAACTTGCTGTATAAAGTGCTCTGATGCATGGGAAGGCTGCAGAGTTATTGTGCTGACTTGCCTGATTCTGCAATGACAGGAATGGTTTAGCCAGTGAGGAAAGGTGGAGTCAGTCCTGGAAATATCTGTAATGGTGAGCAGACATGAGAAATATATTAGTTAGGATTTAATTGGATGAAAATGAAACAACCCCAACTAATAGTGCTGTTTTGTCATTTAAGTTCAAAGCAAGCAGTGTCTGAACATTGGAGGAGATCGGTGATACAGACCTGTTGTTTTCGTCTTTCTTTTGGGGTTGCTGAAGTGTTATCATCAAAACTTCATTCATAGAATAAAAGAGAAAGATAAATTGGGGAAGTGACCACATTTGTCCTTATGAGGCATTTTTATGTTATTCCAGAGGAGATTTATCAACCCCTCCAACCCTGTTAGAGAGTTACAAACACCACTCCCTGAGTGGATGCTAGGTAGCAGACAGGGACCTTTGCCTACCATGGGCTCATTCTGGGCTAAGAGGCATGGGATACAGGCCATATCTGGCTCTCTCCACTGGGAGGAAGAGATTTCTGCCTCCATGTGAACAAAACAGGCTCTCTTCATTGGGAAGAGAGAAGTGGGTGAGATGCTCCAAGGAAGACAAAGAACCCACAGTTTCCTCAAAAAGGAGTCAGCATACTGGGGAAGTTCTGGAGATTTGGTGTGTTTGGGAGGAAGGGACGATATGAGGATGGTACATGAATGCATGAGTAAGAACAGAGCATGCTAATGACTTTGTGAATTTCCCATTACTCCAGCATTTCTCATCCACTTTTTAAAAACCAAAAATGATTTACAGGCAGTGATTGTTCTTTCAATTTACCAAAATTGAAATATATATATATATATATATATATATATATATATGGAGAGAGAGAGAGAGAGAGAGAGAGAGAGAGCTATTTTGGATTTAAAGTTGATACTCATGTGTAAATGCACATATCACATTCTAGTCACAAAGCATCTATAGATGTTTTTAAAAACTAGCCGTGCATAGGAGTAGCACAAACTTGTTCTGTTTGAATGCCCTGCACATTTTTTATTGCTCAGGGGAGGTGTTTTAATTAAGATGACAAGATTGGCAACACCTTTTACTAAGCCTTGTGGCTTGAAAAGGAGGTCTTGAAAAGACAAGTAAGAAATCCAAATCTAAATCTGTGTGAAAGGTGGTAAGAACTGGAATTACAAATTTAAGGAGATGTGTTGAGAAAGTAGAGTCAAGGGGCATTAGGGACCCTTATTTTTTCCAGAAAGTCTTGCTCAGGTAGGGACAGCCATAGTGCCTGGTAACAGGCACAGTGCATGTTCTCAGTGAATGTTTTCTGAAGCCTAAATAATAACAGAAGCAGAAGGAGTGAGTGGGAGGGAGTGGGCTGGGAGAAGTTTGGAGTCAGTTTTGGATAGGTGGAATCTGACTGCCTTGATGCATACCTGGACAAAACAAGCATTTAGGAGAGATCTGTGTTGAGGAGATGTAGGAAACCTCGGCATGCAGAAGAGAGCTGAGGCCAGAACCCTTGGGAAGATCAAGTGATAAGAGATGGAGAAAAAGAACCACAGCAAAAGGAAAGACAATAAAACTTGTTTTCATGAAATCTAGGGGAGCAAAGAGAACAAGGGTTCCATCAACTCTGCCAAGGAAATGGAGCTAATAAACAGTGCAAAGATGAGAATATGACCTTTGGATTTAATGACTGGGGTATTGTTAGTGGAAGAAACATATCCAGGACTACTCTGATGGGGAACTAAGCTGGCAAGTGCTCACCCCTTCTGCCATCAGCAGGGAAATAAATCTGCATATCCTGCAGGAACACCAGAGCTTGGCTACAGGTAGAGGGATTTGCAGTTTGGGTAAGAATACAAGAATGGACACCACCATAGACGAAAGGCATTGAGTGTGCAAGGGGCAATGGGGAGGGAGGAGGGGAGCTGGAAGTTTCCATTTAAAGGAGAGGCAGATAGAGCCATGGTCAGTGTTACTGAATTAAACAGAAGAAACCAGATCCAATGAGAAATTCTTTGATTTTTGTATTACATGAAAGAACATCTTCTAGTGTGCTGCTTATTTTAGTAGAATTGAGGATTCAGTCAGGAACTTATGAATTACATGTTCCTGCTTCCTTCCTAATCATATGTACAGATCATCAAATGCACATTTCATATATGCAATATATATTGTGTACATGTACATATGTATACATATATTTTTGTTTTATATGTGTTTTACATACATGTATAAAATCTTTTGCTTCAGTATTTTTTCCCCTTTTCCTCACTCAGGAAAACTCAGTAGAGCTTAAGCACAGGCAAGGTTTTATTTGACAATAGATTGTCTTTTTCCTCAATTCATTTCTCTTGTCTTTGTAAACTTTTAGTGACTGAGAATCATTATATTCTTGAAAAATATGATTGTGTCTGTTTTTAATTAAAGTCGGTCATCAGGTGCACAGCATGAATATAGAAGTAATAGGGTCATTTTTCATCCTGGACTTCCTTAAACAAGTGGTTGGTTTTTGCCCTTAATTGTCCACTAGGGCTTACTGAACTTGCCTTGTTATTTGTTTGTATTTCACTTTTTCATCCAAAATTGCTATTGGGCACACTAGGCAGATAGGAGAATTTTCTTATTATGTAATTTATGTCATTGAATTTTGATGTGAAAGCCTTCAAAGGATTGATAGTGGTTCTTGTGTTCTATAAGATGCATTAAAATATTCTTGAAACATTATGATTTAATGTTTTTGATTTACTTAACAGAAATATTCTTTTGTAACACCAATGAGAGCAATCGTCAATAAAATAGCTTCAATCAGTTAAGATTCTTCAAATACATCATTTTTGCCTCTGAGTCTGACGAAAGCATGCAGTAAATTCCCAGAAACTTCATTGTCCTTACTATTTACTAACAATTCCCCTCAGTTGGTATCAAGTATAAGCTGTCAGGCATCAGTCTTTATCTACTATTTTTCATTTTCCACTTTCTCAACTAAACAAAAAAGTCTTCACAATGGACAACTGGACCATCAACTTCTTCAGTCTCTACAGCCATCCAGCGTCCTGTCCAGGAGGACCACTGGTCAATATTTTAGTGACATGTGATTCTGCAGAGCCATGGCAACATTCTCTGTAGTGTGTTTTCTTTCTGTAAATCATCAATTTTTTACTTCTTTTAATAGATGATCTCGTCTCTAGTTTGACAAGCAGAAGTCATGTAACTCCAACCAACTGCTACTCACTTAGCATCCATGTTCCCTGTCCTTCCCTCTTCTCCTTTCCCAGACAGATGAGGCTCTCTGCTGTTCCAAAATCATGGCAACGATTTGCTTTCTCTTCCTTCCTCTATACTGTCCTGCTCTTGGTCTTTCTCTTGACTGTGTGCACTCATCTCTTCACTGTCTACCAACTCTTGCCAGTTAGCCTTTGAGCAGGTGTCTTCTCTGAACAAGGAAAGGCATTGAGGTAGCACCTGGGGTCTAGCACCGCCTGTTCACCAGGAAATACTTAGCTTGTGCTGCACTCTCATTGATGGTATCAAGTTCCTTTCTGTCACTGTTTGTACTGAGTATGAGATAGGGAGGATTACAAACTCTACTGTGCACAAGATGCACCACCTTAGGAATTCATTCACATATCTGAGTCCATATTTAGTTACCTGGATTCATCTGGCCTTCTGATTACTAGAACCTAGTAATTTATATTTTAAGCACTATTTTGAAGCTGGTTGTCTGGTGATCACAGTGTGAGAAATGATGTACAGTTGTGTACATTTCCTGGCTCATCTTAAACTTTCTCAGGCATATTTTGATCTTCATAGTTGCTTCCACTAATGGATGTTTGTCAAATCTCTGCAATGAATGGGATGCTGTATGATTCTTCATCAGTGCAGAGGCCCTATTGAGCTATTTTCCCCAGGAATACCTTCTACCATAGTTCCTTTTCTCTGAGTTGCTGAGATGGGAATAATTGTATTGATCTCTTGTTTGGATAATAACATTTTCAAGTTTGCAAAGTGACTGAAAAAATATTCCCATTCTGTAGCAGACATGTTGTTAAAGAAGATTTCTTGTGTTTGGATGCCACCATTTTTGCAGAAGAGGAAGTTAGCTTCTGGCCCCTAGAGACTTAAGGACTCCCTCTCAGGAGATTCCTGTTTAACACTACCATGTGAAATACATGATGATTATATGCATTTTATTAAAATTATTATTTCCTCAGTTTTAGAAAGTCATTTTGCTAGCTAAAAAGTCTAGCAAATTCTTCTCGCTTATGCAATGTATTTAATATAAATTAAGTTCTGCTGGCTAAAGTCTAGTGGAAAAGTTATCTTTTGAAGAACCTAGTGTATCAGTGAGGAGGAAAGAAAGCTCAAGAGATTTCAAGGCTTTTCCTATGAAAATTTTATCTGGATAATATTAAGTATTTTAAAATGAAATGTGATAAAAGATTCCCCAGTTTAGTCTTTTTTTATGCAGTGCTTTTGAGAGTAATCACTCTGAAAGAAACCAATTATTTTCTCAGTTGAATTGATTGAAACTAACATACTACTGGCTTACTTAGCTAAAGTAAGGGAAAAATCTCACTTCACATTTCTGCTGTGTGTTGAATTAAAGTGGGTTTTGGTAATATAGAAATCAGCTGTCCTAGCATGAGGGGGGAATGTGAAAGAAGCAGGCAAAGTTATGGCACTGACGGTGACCCTGCTCGTATTCACATAAACCTCAGGCTGCAAGTCAAATGCCTGGACTTACTGCACATGCAGGGCTGTACTCATCTCCAGAAGGCCTGACATGTTGAAGTTCACATCGGGGGTAGAAAGAATCCTGGCTGCTGCATCAGCTGGGAAGCCGATTCCACACCTGAGAAGTTGTGGCACCTCTCAAGGATCCTTACCTTCTCATCTGAAAAAGAGGATTAAAAAAATATTGTTGTACTTGAATGAAAATATTTACTCATAACATTACTGGAAGACCAAGTTAAATATTAAACAAACTTCCTTTTTTCTCCCTGAAATTTGATTGTTTTGGAATTATACAGAAAGTTTTTTACCGACTGTCTCCAGAGATGAGGAGTGTGTCACATCTGGTCTCCATGACATAACAGGCTATGGGTTCACTACACCTCTTGGGAATGTTTGCTTTAAAGTAGTTATATCAGAACATATCTAATGCATTATTTAAACCACTGTTCAGTGACAGACCATGTTGTGTAGCCTTGAACCATCAAAGAGGAGGAAATCAGCGAAAAAACTGCTGCCTCATTCCCTGGGAGAAGTTCAAGAGACACAAACATACATTAAAAAAAAAAAAAAAAAAAAAAGACAAAAATACCTTCCATCGAGATGGGAATCAGTCAAAAATAACTTGCACCCATTTCTGGATGAGAAGTAGCATATGTTAAGCCCAGGAAGGTAGAATTTCTAAGGAGTTCAGCATCTCACAAAGAAGACAAGACTATACATGTTCTATAAAGTTAATTTTTCTACTTAAGGATGTTATTAATTATTACTATAGCAATTTGTTCCTCAAAAATAAATCTGTGAAAGTCAGGTTTTAAGTCATCTAACAGTTCTCAACTTAAGCTCAGTAAAATCAACCACCATAACAACAAGAACAAAAAAACAACTAATAGGTGTTTTTTTTTTTTTAAGTAAATAATACTACAAAATATCATTTCATCCCTGAGAATCCGTGTTACTGGAGAGAGAGACAGGAACCAAGAAGGAGCCAGATTCCTCCCAAGGAGACCAGAGCAACCCCTATGATGGGCCTGCTTCTTTGTGTTTCACTAACATATTACAGTAAGTAAGAACAAGAATATCTCAGAGAACTGGAAGTAGATGTGGAAAATAAAAGGGGGGAAGGAAAGGAATGATTACTTTCCACTGGCAGAACACAATCAGAAAACAATTTGAAGAGAGAATATTTGCACACTGGGCTGGTGGAAGAATAAATATTAATAGGGGAAATAGGGGAAGGTGGAAAAGAGGAATTCCAGAGAGCAGTTAGCTGCCAAGGCAGGTATAGGAGAGAGGATGGCACTCAGCACTCAGTGTTCTGATCCTTCTGGGTGATAAAGGCCAGAAGAAAGGAAGATGGTACCAGATGAAGTTCAGAAACTGGGTAGGCTTAGGAGGGGTCATGGGATTTATTCTGTAGGTGCAGCAAGTGCACAGAGAAGGCGTTTAATAAATTCTCATTCAGTGAAAAATGTAGGACTAATTGCATGCACTATGAGCAGAGCCCCGGGAATCTCACTATCTCTAAGACTCTCTCTGGCTCTTTCAGAAAATACTCTGGGATGCACATTTCATACTCTGAAATCCATCTCCATTCATTTGCCTCAGTTCCTGCTTTATGAAAGCACTTTGGGCATTTCAAAAATCCAAACTTTGGAAGTTGGGAAGGAAAAGAATTGGGGAGGCAAATCTTACCACTGGATGTACTGTGTGACCTGAGCATGGGTGGTGGGGGTGGCAGCAAGTAGTGTGTGATCTGACCTTAGCCAAAATCTTTGCTGCAACTTGCAGGTAGAAGAAAGCCATCTCCAGATCTTAGGAAGATTCTGAGCAAGTATAAGATTAGCAAAGCTTTAGTGGAAAAGTTAGATCTCCATAACAAATTTAAAGTGAAGATTCACAAAATGGCCCTAATTATTTCCTGGGTTAGCCAGTGTCAGGAGAATCACTCTGTCTTACATTGCTGACCTTTGAAAAATGGGAGCAAAAATCAGTGAAAATCTACTTACTGGAATTCAATGAACATAATTAAATTAGGCTTCTGTTCTTTAGAATTCAGCTTAGGATGGCTGTTGTAAAAGGGAAAACAATTTTACAAGAAAAGAAAGGTTTGAAAACTCAAAGCTTTTCAAGTCATTTCCATCTTATGATACTTCTAAAGGGCGAAATGGTTCATTCTCAAGAATTACTATGAAATTTATCAGAAGAATAGAGAACACTGGTAAGATAGATTATAATTTTTATAGTTTTATATAATATTAATTGTTTCCAATTAAAAGAGAATCGTTTTTATATTTCACCAAAAAATGCCAATGTGAACATTGAAAATTTACATATCTAAACTTTCTTTGTTAAGTAAGAAAGACTATTATCAACTTTTCTCTCTGTGTTTTTGGTCATATTTTATGGAGATGTAAATGGATAAAGCAGAAGAGAAAAATCTTTTAGAGAAAATTTTGTATTCTCAGGGTAAAATTTCCATGAGTTTTGGCTTTTTCTCATCATCTACAACAGCCTTATTCTCTCTCTCAGTACTTAGAGTGTGCTACTTGTAGATTTTATTTTTTTCTTTCCTCCTGAAAAGAAGTCTTGACTTCAGAGTTGTTTTCCCATTTGTTTCTTCGATGTTTCTACCCTGAGATTTCTTTTATCTGATGGAGGCCCTTTCAGTTCTTGTGAATTCTGGGGCTAGTTAGAATACTAGATGAAGAATTAGAAAGAACTTACAAGGTCAAGGGTTTCTTTTAAGACACATTCTGCATGATTCTTGGTGAGTAATTGCTTCCAATTCAAAGAAAAACTCATAATAAAATTAAGATTTAAAAAAGAAATTTTAGAAAAAAGTTTGAACCACTGCAGTAGGAATATCACTAAGGGTATTCTAAGGTTGGCAGTGGAAAGGGCAGTCTGTCAGAAAACACAAAAGTACCACCCCACTGCAGCTGGGTACTGTATTCTAATTCTGGAAACCTTGCTGTCAGGGTGCGCCTTAGCCAAAAGGAAGTTCTTCAGTTTTCAAGAACAACCTGGTCTGTCTCTTGCCCATTCTGCACTGATGTTCTGCTTTTAAATCATTCATAATTCAATACTTTCCCTGTACCTTCTTCTCTCAAATATGCTTAGTGGCTCTATCATTAGACATCAGTGCCTACAAATGGCACCTCATGTTTGACTGCCCTTGGCTATGCCACCAACTTCCTTTTGTGCCATCTACTGTGAGGACTCAGCTGCTGGAAAAGAGAGGAGTCTCACTTTTAAAGCTCCTGGACTCCTGTCCTTTTTCCTGCAGGCTCATTCTTCCTGTTACTTCCTGCTCTTTAAAAGCTTTCTATGCCCTCCCACAGTTGGGGGTTCCCCTTCTCCAGGACTAGCCATTCAAGGGGCCTAGAAACACCCAACAGTCTTTGGTGTTAGCTCATTTATTTTCAGCTGCGTATTAATCCAATTCAAATGATTTTAAAATGAAAGGCATGCATTAGCTCACACCCAACATGAGGCAGGTTGATTAATTCAGTGGCCAGATGACTTCATGAAGAACTTAGGTCCGGCCTAGTTTCTGCCTTTTCATTATGTCTTTTGCTCTTCATCTTCAGAACAATCAGACTTCCTGGTCTGTTTTCTTCTCCCTGTATTATCACGTGTCTGAGGAGCTCTTCCTGCCCCTGTTATAAGGGCACAGATCTCATTCATGGGGACTCAATATTTACGAATGGCCTAATCAGCTTCCAAAAGCACTATCTCCTAAAATCTTTAACTTGGAGTTAGTGTTTCAATATCTGAATCTGGAGGTGACAAAAACATTCAGATCCCTAGCAGTCAGTTTTTATCACCTTTGCAGAGTGTGACTCAACCAAAACATACATGAAAGAAAAAAACAAAACAAAACTGTATCACAATGTTCTGTCTCAATGTTATCTGTCAATCACATTTCTTTTCTTTCAGACTGTCTTTGGGTTGACCCCTCCTCTAATCCAGAAGTTAGAGTATGAGAGGGATAAAACATAGGAGCCAGGGAATCCCTGTGGATCAATAGCTTCAGAAGGAGAGGTGTATTTTCATAATTTTAGCTGGGGAGGGACCTTCCACCTGGGCCCTGGGCTTGTCCCAGGGTGGTCTTTGTTGGGTTATTTCTAAAGCATGTATTTGCTCTTATTTCTCTCAGATTTGTTTTTGTCTTCAAACTCTCCATTTATACCATACTCCTCTCTCCAAGAAACTTGAGAGAAAGGTATTTTATAAGGAACTATACTCTATTACTTCACTTTGCAAAAAGAATGAAAAAAGAAGAAGAAGAATACAGATATTTGACTTATTTACTTTCTCTGTTTCTTGAAGTTCAGTGCAATTTTTTATTTATAGACATATGAGTGTTTTGGGCAAGAAACATATAGGGAACACTAATAGTTTTTTTTTTTTTTTTTTTGGTCAACACACATAAAGAGTGGTGTGATATAAAGTTCCCCAATAAATGATGTTTTCTGATAGAGTTGCATAGGAAGGAGAAGGTCATGTGTATGTTTTAATTTCAGAGAACAAGCTATTCTTTGACTTTGGGATTTCTGAGGATCCTTGTCTTATCTGTAATATTGCTTTCTAAGATTTTAGTTAGAGTCAACAGTGGTCTGGAATTATTAAAAGGAAAATCCCAGAAATAAAAAAGATTCATGAGTTTTAAATTGCATATTCATCTGTGAAGCATGATGAAATATGTCATTCAGTTCTGTCCCATCAAAATGTGAATTATCTTTTTATTTTTACAGATTTCATTTTGATTCAACGTACACATATAAGATAAAACACCAACAAATAAAGAAGCCAGAATCCCTAGATACATGTCAATTTGCTTATATTTTACAAACTAAATGATACTTCTAATGACTAAAGAAATTCCATGTAGTTTCTAATATGCAATAAAGTTTAAGAAGTTCTTAATCCATTGCTATTATATAAAATATTATGCTCTTTTGCAAAAAAAAAAAAATGCAAATTATCCCTTTGGGATTTTTTTGTTTGTTTGTTTTTGGTACTGGGGAATAAATCCAGTAGCACTCTACCACAAAGTCACCTTCCCAGCTCCTTTTAGTTATTTATTTATTCATTTGTGAATTGTCGAGTTTAGCCTGGAACTTGTTATCCTACTGTCCTGACCTCCTGAGTCTCTGGGATTACTATTGCGCTATATTACACCCAGCTCTGAATTATCCCTGTGTCTAGTTTATCTACTCTGTAGCTACTACCCCTTAATTTTGTCACTTAGTATTGCACTTCTTATGTACAAATCCTCCCCATTTTTTGTTTGTTTTACTTAATAATGGTGTCAAAGTAAAAAAGCAGTGATGCTGGCAATTTTATTTTACTATATAGTATTGTTATCATTGTTGTATTTTCATTAGTTACTATTATTATTCTCTTACTGTATCTAATTTATAAATTACACTTCATTTCATCATAAGTATATGTTTATACATATATGTGTATCTATTTGAGTGATGTGTGCTCCTTTTTCTAACACATTTACTGTGGTGGATGTAAATGTGTAAATGTAAATGTAATTCCAGGATAGCTCCAAAGTGTCCATCACTGGTGCCTGTATTCTTTATAATCTCCTCCCCTCAGTGCAGGAAAAAACTGTAAGCAAGATGAAACATTACCTGTGGCCATGTTGAGTGGTTAAAAAGATGATTTAACCACTTAGCTGGGTTAGTTGGATATAGTCATATTTACATTCTTTTCCTTTAAAGAACAGAATGAAAGCCTGAGAAGGACTAAGGAGGGGCTAAAAGCTGAGACATGAGCCTCTAAGAGATGCCAACTGCCAGCAAGAAAATAGAAACTTCAATCCTACAACCGCAGGGACTGAATTCTGTCAACCACCTGAATAAGCTTCAAAGAGGACACTGAATCAAACCCATCCCTGACGACCATCTTATCTTCATCCCAGGGAGATTCCAAACAGAAGACCATAATCAACCCTTGCCTGGACACCTGATCCAGAGAAACCATGAGAGAATAAATGTGCGTAGTTCTCATCTGCTAGGTTTATGATAACTTGTTCCCCATCAAAAGAAAACTAACATATCCACCTACATGAAAAACAACTGGGTAAGATCATAAACAGTCTCACAGTAACAAATCTTAGCTGTCTCCTTCCTTTAATTGACCTCCTTTAAATAATGTGATTGATAAGCTGAGGACTTGGGTTCCACTATTTATTTTGGCTCCCACTTTCTACAGTGAAGTTACTTAAAAAAGTTACTGGACTTTTTTCTTTTTGCTTTTTATTTTTTTAGGTCTACATGGTCAGAATAGATGAGAAATTCTCACCTCAAAGGACACTGTATAAGACTTTTGTATAGGTAAAAGGAGATAATATGTTCAGACATTGGATAGCATGGTAATCACCTTTACTAGGATGGAGCCCTGTCAATGTCGAAGTATTATGTGGCCCTGGTCAGCTTGGATAATCTGTCAATTTTCTATAAGAATTAATTTAAATTATTACTGAAAGTGTATACAGAACACATCAGTCATAAAACTATTTGCTATCTCTCTGTAAAAAAGAAGAAATTAAAGGCATACATGGAGTGTGTTTATAAAGCTAGAAAATTTTCATTGCCCAAGTACATGATTAGTCCATTTACAAAGTATCAGTTCAAAACTTACTGTGTCAATTTACTGGAGCCCAGGTTTAGGATAACTGGGAACTTTGCTCAGGGTCTCATTGGACTGAAATCAAGTTGTCAGCCAAGCTAGGTTCTCATCTTCCAACCTCATTCAGGGTGTTGACAGAATTCAGTGTTTTGCAATTATAGAACTAGATGGAAAATAAAAATAAATTAATAAAACAGAAAGCAAAATTAGTACCTTGTCACAATGAGTTTGAGTAACAGTGACTTGAAATTCTTTAATATTTCTCACAGACTGAAAATTATATGAATCTAAGATTATTTTTGCTTATCTATTAATTCTTATTTGAGTGTTTCTTTCACCTCACCTCTCTCTTACGCTTGAAGAAGTATGGAGATAGGATGCTTTAATTCTTTTGTCTAATCTCATCCATGGTTGGATTTTTATCTGGGTTCTCAGGACCCAGAACTCAGTTGTCTTTGCACTTGGGGACTCAGAAGTTTATGAATTCCTACAACCTGAAAATACCAGCTTTCAGATGAAAACACATGTCCAAATTACATACTTGAAGTTCAAGATAAAGGTGATCATCATCAATTCATGGAAAAAATCTCACGGTGCACCACATTTGATAAAATAAACCATTTGATGCTTTGGACCTTGTTAGTGCTAATGAATACTCCTGACAGAAAGAAAATCTATGTGGATGGTGCTCATACATAAAACTGCTTTCTCAAAAAGGGCTTTGCACCTCTTAAGATGTTTTCAAAAATGAGCCATATGCTATTCTTTGAAACAGGTAATTGGTCATTAGCTGATGATCTCACTTGCCGTTATTTCATGGACAATGAAGATTTTCAACATTGTGAAAGTTCAAATTGCCTAGAGCATATGTAAGCCTAATAGTCTAACTGTGGCACAAAGATACCCAAATGGAATTTTCTCTCTCCTTATACTATATATCTGAGTTGTTGTTGCAGAAAGAAAAAATCCTTAACTAAAATTGGATTCCTTCAACTGCCTGCATGACTGTGTACTTTATTGTTATGGGTATAACCTTGAAAGCTATGCCATTGTTCTGGGAACAAAATCAGGTGATTCAAAGGCTAAAGTGATATCTAACACAAATGTGAAATGAGTATAACATTTTGTATACGCTTTCAAAATCTTTCTAAAATTAGGAATGTAACATGTATGTTTTCCTGTTTGCTAACTTTTCTGCTAAGGGAATAATCAGAAGTAAATTAGAAAAATAAAAAGCATTTGATGCATGTGTCTATTGACAAATATCCTTAACAAAGTAAGACTAATGAGTTAAAATTATATTTCTATCTAACTTTTTGCATTGATCCATTTTCTTAATGTTTTATCCAATGATTTTAGTATATTTTCACTAAATCTTTAGCAAAAGGACTTTAAAAACTACAGAACATTTGAAAGACCAGTACAAGACCTGGGGGTGTAGCTCAGTGGTAAAGCACCCGCACAGCAGTCCTGAGGCCATGGGTTTGATCCCCAGCACTGCTAAAATAAAATAAAATAAAATATAAAATAATAAAGAAAGAAAATACAATGAGAAGCAGAGAGAACCTGCCATGAGATCATTCAGCCTTTAGCCCAGGACTGAAAGTGGATCAAAGAGTGATGCTCACCAAGATTAAGGAAATATTTAGTCAAATCCATCAGGAAGACTGGGGGAAGCAGGAAGTCATGGTCAGTGAGGCAAAGAAGGAGAAATAACAATTATTTTATTTTTCCAATTTTGTATTAATTGATGCTGGATGGGGAAAGTCCAAGAGGTATAGGGAGCTGTCTCAAAATCATATGCAATTAGAAGAACTTCTTGAAGGACTAAACTTCTACTAAGGTGCTAGCCTGAGACTCCATTCTCTCTGGGGGGAAACATACCATCTGATGCTAACACTGGTTTGGGAAGCTAATTCTTCATCATTAGGATTCCTTTTCAGAAGATCATGCTGCTTTTGAATTTACCAATAGAAGATTCCTGCAAGAAATGGTAATAGGATGGTTGATAGTTAGCCAGTGATTTTGGAGGGGAAAAAAAAACTATGGAAAAAAGGTCAAAGGAAAACAAAACCAAAACTGACCTATTAATTATGGTCCAGCTATAAGCTGACCATTATAGCTATAATGAGGACTATTAATTAAGTCTAATAGCAAAGAGCAGAAATTAAAGCACATGCCCTGGTGGGAGAGTCAGCTATTTTTCTCCATTTCAAAAGCTTTACAGAAAAGTCCCCAGAGCCTGAGAATAATTGCTGTATTAATTCAGCTTATCAAAAGCCACTGGGAACCTGAACTTGCTTTACTAACAACTCAAAGGCTGTTGGCACTTCTGCTGGTATTAATTGACTTGAACTGGAACAATGCATCTGACTATTCACAAACTATTGTACTGTTTTTCGAATGGTTTGATCTCACCATTTGAACCACTGTGTAAGCTATACTCTGGAATTGGGGGAGTCTGTGTTCCTTAATTAATCCAATGTAGAGTAGAGTTTGTCAAAATATCAACAAATCCAGATGTCTGGGGAGCTACTGTAGCTGCTGAGCATACTCTTTGGAAATAAGCAAAATCACAAAGGACAGGAAAACCTCCCCAAATTCTAGACCATTCTCATTTTGAGTAATAAGAAAGAATGACATCACATTTAAGCCTAGCTTGAGAGGGAAAATACTAAGACATATGCTTATTTACAAAATTGAGTACTCTGTTGGCATACACAATAATATGAATGCAATGGCAGTCCCTTTATGGCCTTAAAAATGATACTCTGTGTTATTAACGAAAGCAAAAGAGATTAAGAAATTGAAAGACTGAATGACAACAGGAGAGGAAAATTGTAGTACCCTAAATGTGCTGTGGGGATTTTACACAAACAAGGAATATCAGGAGGGCCTTTCTCGATAATGGTTTTTACAATAGAAAATGTTTGGTTTATGATCATGGATGTTATTCTGAGAACAGATGTTACTGTTTATCTGTGTTCTACTATCACAAGGTTTAAATCCTTCCCTGCAAAATGGTGTTCTCTTTAAGTGGGTTTTAATTGTTACCAGTAATGAGCATTGTAACCTCACCTCTTCACAGAATGCTTAATCAAACAATCTGCCAGACAAAGACATCCAGCATGAAATCAGGTTGAAAGGACAGGGGTGCATCACTCATTTCAAGTCAGGTGGAGGAAAAATCTGCCCGGGGGTGGTGTTCAATCAGGGAATGTGGTGTGTGGGTTGGGGGAAGGGGGATTGGTAAACTTAAATTTTGGGAGAGCACAGAGCAGGTGCTAACATTTGCAATCTATCATTTTGAGGTAGGCACTGATAGTCCTAATTTGCAGACAAGAAAGCAGAGTGGAATGAAGATAATGAACTTGCTGAGGGTCACACCACTGAGACCCAGGTCTATCTGCTTTCAGAGACAAAGAGTAGACTGACATTGCCTTCCCACAATCTTCAAGTATCCTTACTATTCAATGGGTCCTATTATCTAATTACTGACAGATACTGTTGTTTTGAGTAACCTATTCTATAGCAAAAGTCATCCTTTTTGGTAGATACCATTCAAACTGAGATATACATGCCCCCAATAGGCCTATGCTGGTCAATGCATTCAGATATCTGGTCATGTTTTCTATTAGTTTTCTGTGAGGCACATGCATATTGTTCATTACTTTGCATTTGTTCTATTAAGAGTTTCAGGGTCAAGATGAGGATTAGGCATACTTAGCTTAAAAAAAGATTCTATGTCTAATTTTAGAAGCCTCTGTCTTCAGGAAATACATAGACCCTGAATTTTTTTTTTTCTTTTCACTTATCTCAACAAAATCAGAGCCCACCTCTGAGTGACCAACAGGGGCTAAATGTACTGACAAGACATATTTTTTTTTTCAACAAAAACGTGTCATGTTATTTCAGCCTGACAGGTTGGAATCTCACAGAGAGCACACAAGTTCTCCTGGCTTATGCTGGTGGGGGTCACACCTAAGGGAGTTAAACATGGGAGTCAAGTTAGGGAGGACATTCAATGGAAGAATAATAAATTGGAAATAGGCCTCACAATCCCAAGGAATAGACAGGTCCAGGGAAAATTTCTAATATTATCATACATCAATAATTTGAATATTTGCATATGTGAATTTTCTCATGGGATGTCCATTATTGGAAACTCCAAGATACTGCAACATATAAAACAGAGAAAATAAAAGAAAAATCAGGTACTGAATTGGGCAGAGGAAAATATTAGAGTGGGAAAATGAAAGGAAATGAGAGCAAAGAGCACCTGAAGGGCTCCGAGAGAAAGGACACTGGTCAGATTTGAGATGATGGGATGAAGACCAGGGAGATTATGGGCTGACAGCTTTGAGAGGAATTCTGAGCCTTGAAGATGATCATGGCTCATAAAATTTAGGACTACTTCTGTGTCAGCTATAATTCCAGGGACTGTACATGTATTAACATCCAGTGAATCCTTCAAAGACCCTCTGACATGGTTTGTTTAGCATCTGTATCTCAGGGATGAGAAGCTGAAGCAGAGAGAGGCCAGATTCCTTGCTCAGCTCCACCAGTAAGTCAGAAAGTTGGGTTTAGGGCCCCCTAACTGACACAGCAGCAACCAGGCATTGGCATGAATTCACCGTTTCCACTGGCTTTTTCTACACTTCCTTTTCACAATGCTGTCTGGTTTGGTAGGTTACTAACTCTCCTTATTGGGGAATGACATTCAATCTTCCTCTCAACCACAACTTCTCATCTTGCCTCATCTCCATGCAGCCTGTAGTCTCTGAATTTCAGTTGTACTCTCTTTTGGTCTAATTAGTGATCATTCTTCTGTCTCTTCTCCTTTCCCTGGGTTCCTCTTGGCTCTGCTTGTCAGTGTATATAGCTTACAACAGCCAGGGGGATGCTCTTTGCCTTCTCTTTGCAAACCAGTGACTGTATTTCATTCTCATGAGCTACTTTAGTAGTGATACCTAAGTGCTTACTAGATAGTTTCTGGATCATCAATTTTTTTCCAGCTGACTGAAAAGCTGGATGTCTCCCTCCTAGAGAGGGAGAAGTGAGCTGGTAAGATACAAGTGATCCTGACAACTGCTCTCTGTTAATCCCATTTCTCTTTGACAGCTGGCATCTCCCACATCCTGTGTTTGTTCTCTGTTCTTGAGCTATACACAGAGAATCTAGAATCCTTAGAATGAAAAGACTTTAATAGAGATTCATTATTTATAGCCAAGAAAAACACTTTCTGAAGAGAACATTCATGGTGCATAAATAATCTGAAGCAGAGTTCAATCAGAATTCAGAATTTTCCAGTTACAAGGCCAGGATATTTGTTCCACCACTAATATTGTCCTTATGATCAAGATGCTGTGCAAAGAAACAAACAAAAAACCCACTTTGGTCCTCCTACTGGTGAGGTTGAGCCCTTCCACATCACAGTATTCTTGTGAAGTCCAGGTCAGAGATGGCCTGAGAGGAGGTGTTGAAATTTGGTTGCCAGAATATATTTTGGGGAATCAAGAAGGTAAGAAAATTCTCCATGGAGCCAACAAACAGCTCTGAGAGTCAGGGTCGTAGCCTGGAAGATGTATTCTGCTACAAAAAGACAGGCCAGACAAAGGGAAAGTGGGGAAGACTGAGAATAGAAAGAGATACAAATGAATGCCATGTATAATTAAAATATGCACTTGTAATGGCCTCATGGAGCAGTACTTGAGGTGGGCACTGGTATGCATCACTAGGCAGTGGAGCTGACATGAAAGGGACAAACTGCATCGGAGACTGAGGTCCTAGTCTCTCTATAGACTTAGCAGTAATGGATTAAATACATCAATGTAATAACCGTGTGATTCAGGGGATAGTGGAACACCACTCTTCAAAGTTATGAAGGTTGCCAGAGTCATGATAGGGTTGATTTGGTTCAATTGACAGTGACTTACAAAAGCATCCCACACAAAGAGCTAGGGAAGTCTTGATGGAGAATCAGGATGGCTTTAGAGAAATATCTAATTTCTCCATGCTGATCTGCAGCCTGCTGCAAATGACTCAAGGAAAAACTAAATAAGCACATTAAGTGCCACAGCTGCTTTTAAGCCTGGGTTGTTCTCTCTAGGACAAAATACACTAGTGTGACCAACTCATTTCCATTACCCCTCATTCCAATTAGCATTTTAGTTTTCATTCAGGAACATAGAAACCTGATTCAGTGGGCATGACTCTATTTCTTTGATGCCTTACCAGAAAGTGATTTGAAATCACCACCTCCCCTTCCTCTTGTGGTTTTAGGGTCCTTTTCTCAATTAATGGTACAGTTACTAATACCTACAATCACAAATACCTGCCATGTTTTCACCAGAGATTTTTTTCTTCTTTTTCATTTAATCAACTATAATGGAAAATCATGGATGCTAAGATCAGGTGCTGGCAAGGGCAGAGTAGAAAAGCTTTTATTCCACCTCTCCAAGTAGACTTTAATTATTGTGCTGCCTAATGCTGCATAATCATCTCCATGGTGACGGTTAGCTAACAACGTTGTTTCGTGATCTTTAAATCTGTTTTTTAAGGCCCATGAACCGTAACTGGATAATTGTCCACCCTGCATAATCAGCATAGTAATTGGTGCAGTGGAAAATACAGAATTACGGGACATCAGGGTTACCTGAATGTGAGTTTGCTCAAGGCCAGTTAATGAGCTGAATCTCATAGATAAATACTTTCTGGAAATTTTTTATTCCCGAAAACTTAACTTTTTTATTATAAAATATTAATTACTCAGTTTTGAAAACTGTGCATGCCACAAATTTTTTTTTTGTACATAGGCTGCTTGGTTCTCATTGCCATTTTATAGATGTGAAAACAGATAAAGAAAGATTAAGTTTCTGTCTGTTGTAGAAAGACTCAACTGGCGGGTGATAGGGATTAGAATAATACCTGTCATGATTCAATACACAGACTAGGTGGCTAAAACTGTAAGCATTTATTCCTCAGTGTCCTGGGGGCTGGAGAGTCCAAAGATCAAGATGCAGGAGATTCAGTGTCTGTGAGGGTTAACTTCCTGGTCTTTCTGGTTCATCAAGGTGCCTCATTATGTGCTCACATAGTGGAAAGAACAGGGAGCTCCCTGAATTTTTTTTTTTTTTTTTTAAACAAGGGCACTAATCACATCAAGCCCTCATGACCTAATTAACTCCCAATGTGCCTACCTGCTAATATCAGGACATTAGGTGTTAGGATTTCAACAGACGAATTTTGGAGTAATAGAAATATTTAGTCCATTAGAGTAGCTAAGGCATTTGACATTGAATGAATTGATTTTTCCACCAACTTGGAAAGATCAAAAGAAAACAGAAAATAACATTCCTTCATTCTCCATTTTTATTGAGAAATATTTATTCCTCCCTCCTCTCCATCCCAGTGTTTTGGCCAATGGTAAGACTACAACAAATGTGTCTCAACTTTGAAGTAGTGGGCGTGGCCAATCTCTGTGGTAGATAAACTTCTTCCTATTTAAATGCAGTAGGAACTTCTATGAAGTGTACCTGGAAAAAAAGCAGAGTTCCAGGATTAGTGTGCCACACCTCCCAATAAGGAAAACTCCTCCTGTCCTATTTTGTCTTTTACATAAGAATTAAGTATTTGTTTTCAAAGAGATCATTGGGGTTATTTTCATTTTAAGAATCCTAAAATGAAAGAATTAGTCTGTATTAGTTGGCTTTTTGTCACTATAACCAAATACCTGAGATGATCAACTGAAAAGGAGGAAAGGTTTATTTGGGCTTATGGTTTTAGAGATTGTAGTCCATGATTGCTTGTGGCAGCACAGTATATCATGGCAGGAGCACATGGCAGAGGAAACTCACCTCGTGGCAGAAAGGAAGCAAAGAGAAAGAGGAAGCGGCCAGTCCTCCAAGGACACATCCCCAATGACATAGCTTCCTTCCTCCAGGCTCCACCTCTTAAAGTCCTCATTACCTCTGAATAGTGCCATAGGGTGTGAACAAAGCCTAAAACATATAAGCCTTTGGGGAACATTTCAGATACGAACTATAGAATAGGTCATATGGGGTTAATAGCTTTGAAGAAAAATTAGCTACAAGTACCTATGGCCCTATAATTGACAACCCAATGTTATTTTATTTCAGATACCTAGAAAAGATTCTTAAGAACATGGTAAAGAGTTTGCAAAATGCTCCTTCCTGTATGCTTCCTGAAAACATCACTGTGCTCAGTTTCAGCATCAGAAACCAACACTACTTCACCAAATTAATTCACACATGTACAGAAACAGCATTACCCAGTAAAACTGTGTTTGGCCTCAGCTTTGATTGAATACCCTTATAAAAAATATCTATTTAAGGAATTGGATACTTTAGCAACTGAAAATATTGTCTGAGGTTTCCAAAAGTTTTTATACCGGAACTCAAGGGATATACGTTTCATGAATCTCTACAGGGGAAAAATCAACTCTTTAAACAATTTTTTTGACTGTCACTTAGCAGAAAATAGTAAATATAAAGCATGTGTAACTCAGAAAAAAAATCCATTATTTGTTGTTGCATAAACACTGTACTGATATCAGACAGGTGCCATGTCCTCAATAATTTACACATTCTCACTTGGACTTATTGCTAATATTTACAACTCAATATTATATAGCATAATCCCAAAGGTGTATATTTTGCATACTTTCTATTAGTCATTGCCCTATGATATTTGTCAGGGTCACTAGGCACCCTAGAATTGATGCAAACAGGAAGCTTAATCCATTCTATATAACAAATAGAGAAGTAGGGAAGCCAGACAGCACACAATGAGCTGTTTTGGAAGGACTGTGGAGTGCCTGGGAATGGATGAGGATCGGAAGACCCAGTGTTATAACCACCTAGGTGCCATAGAGTCAATGACCCAGCAGTGAGATGCAGCTGCTTGATCTTAGCTGAGGGCAGAGAGGGAGAGGTGGAAATTCAGCAGAAGCTAGAGCCATGGAAGATGTTCCTTTGAGGGGGAATACAGACACAAAGGAGAGGGAGAAATATCTTCAACTCTCTCTTACTCCCATCTTTCAAACTTCCACCAGCACCTGCCATGGCCAAGTCTCCCTTGAAAGCCTGAAGAAATGGAGACTGAGGCTTATATTGGAAGGTATCCCCCGAAAATTCATCTGTTGGAAAATTAATTCCCAATAAAATGGTATTAAGAGGTCATAGAGCTTTTAAGAGGGAATTAGGTTATATAGAGAGATTAACATCTTTCTCTTTGGAGGAGCCAACTCACTGAAGTGGGTTAGCTCTCATGAGACCAGGTTGTAATAAAGCTGGTCTTCACAACATGCTTTGCCTGTTCCACTTGCCCTCACTTCTCTTCAACTATTCTGCCATGAGATAATGCCGCATGATAATCCTGGAAGATGCCGTCACCCAGCCTTGGAACCATGAGCCAAAATAAAAATTTATCCTTTATAAATCACCAGTCTCGGGTATTCTGTTATAGCCCTAGAAAATGGACCAAAATAGAGCCTGGAAGGGGAAGTTATGGGAAGTGATCTGAATGCAATGAGCATTCCATATGCAAGATTCCATTTGGTCCTGGCCACAGACTTGTACCAAAGTGAGTTCTCCTCTTTTTACAAAAGAGGAAGCACAAGGAATCAGAGTCAAGAGTAGATGAAAGAGGGATGAACCCTTCCAAATCAGCAGGGTTTTGTGCTCCCAGCACCACATTGTTGTTGTTTTTGCTCTGTGCTTAATATCAAAAGGTCTTCTTCTCTTGAATCCTTCAATTATGGTAATGCTAACCCCCTTATGCCGGTTGTCCAGGACTTACCACCTGGAAAACAGCTACTGCTTGATTCAACCGTTCTCCCTTTCCTGTTCTCAAAGACAGAAGCAAATGTACATTTCACCTGTTGTTTCAAATATCTTCCTCATTTTTTTTCACTTTTAACATTTATCCCATCTGCTTTTCCATTTCACCAAAATTTTATCTTTCCATCTGACTCATTCTGTACTTACCCATATACATGTATATATATTTGCTAAAATTATGTGTTTGACTTCTTATTCAAGCTATAATATCTTTTTTCTTGTTAGAAAAAACGTAATCCTTTCTTGAAGACAAGAATTTCACTGAAGACAGAAATGGCAACAGGCCTCTAGATAGACATATTGGCAGAGTTACAACTAAATTAATGCATTCCCTTAATGCTCCATTTAAAATGAGAGAAAGCAACAGAGTATACCAAGTGTGTTTCTAAGAGAGTTCATTACCAGATTTCAACTACTAAAATATTAACAAGGCACATGTTCCCAGTGAATTGAAGTATTCTTTTTTTTTTTTACTAATTTTTAAATTTGTTTTAATTAGTTGTACATGACAGTAGAATGCACTTACACATTTTGATAGATCATACATAAATGGAGTATAATTTCTCATTTTTCTGATTATACATATCGCAGGATCACATTGGTCATGCAGTCATATATGCACGTGAGGCAATAATGTTTGTTTCACTCTTCTGTCCTTCCTATAGTACAGCCAGAGATGCACACAAACCAATGGCTCACATCAAGATGAAAATCCTTGAGCACTTGCTCCCATCTTTCCCTGCATGCTTCCTTCTGCCCCTCTGCTGCCAGCATAATGAACAAGTCCTGATATACATTACCCAGAAATAAAACAATTCCATGTCCGAGATGCATCTTTTCTATCAATTACAACAAAATGATATTTACGAGTTGACTAATTCCCTGGCTGTACTTTTTATAATACACTGTCACCTCAGGACATCTAAAACAGTTATTGTAAAATACAGTATGAACTTTCTGCATAAACACAAGTCCTTTACTAAAAATCCACATATAGAGCTATGGTTATAATTTAAAACTATCTTCAGATATGGAGATAATAGCAAAGAGCACTTACCCTCATCCTTCAGCTTCTCCCTCTTCACCATTCCAGTGACCAAGAGGATTACTCCCAGCTCCAAGAGGTCAGTTAACAAAGGTCATTCCCAGAAGACAGCTCTTCCTAAAAATTAACAAAAGATATTCATATGGGAATTATTTGCAACTTCTAATAAACTTACTGGGCATTGTCAAGCCATGTTTTCTTGATGAAATTAACTGTTCTTACAATAATAATACTAGAGGAGCAGCAGAGGACAGCACAGTGAGAACAGGCCTAGTGAGCCAAGAGAGGGATGTGTAAAGGTAAGAGGTTTAAGGAGGATTAGATGGCTCTGAGGGCCTTTGGATAGCTTGGCCTTACAAAAGGTGGATTTCCTTGCATTGTGTTTGCAATGGGAAGCCATAGGAAGGTTATTAGCAGAGAGTGTCATAAACTAACCTACTATCTAACAAGATGATACAAGCTATTGTATTGGAAAGAAAGAGAAAGGGAAGGAGAAAAGGTGGAGGGAGACCAGAAAGGAGCCATTGCAATTATTTAAAAACAGACCAACAAAAAATATAGCAACAACAACAAAAAACCATATGGTAGCTTGCCATTGAATGCCACATCATGTTATCTGTTGAATGTCAAATCCAAGATAGTGTATACTGGCTGTTTGATTGGATGGGGTGTGAGTAGAGTCAAAGTCATTCCAAAAGATTCAGCCTTATCAAAACATGGAGGTGCCTTTAGTCAAATAAGAAAACTGAGTGGAGACTAGAGTTTTTGGTGGTAGATATCCAGAGTTTACTTGCAGATTATTACATTTGAGACATAGATATCTCAAAGAAGACGTTGCTTAACATGAATCTGGAGTTTAACTTGGAATGATATGTATCACACACACACACATATATACATAAATATGTATGTATATACATATACATGCATGTACACATATGACATTGGTATGCAAAGCCATGAGACTAAGTATAGTTAATGGAATGAGTGTTGGTTGAGAAACGTAACAGAAAAGGATCAATAGCAGGGGTCTGCAACAATCCAACACTCAGAAGCTGAAGGGAAGAAATACAGGAACTTGGGGTGAAGTGCTCAACTATTCTAACCTTGATGACCTCCTAGGGGGTATGCATATTTCATAGCATAAGGATTCATGTGATTACATTTAAAATTTGCTTGACATGGTACCTAGAATAGAACAAGAACTTAATATGGAAAGATGCTGATGCTGCTGATGTGATGATGAAAGTGGTGATAGATGATATAAAAGAGGAGGGCCAGTACCTCTACTAGTGATGATAATGTGGGGAGCAGAGAACAATGAAAAAAAAAAGAGACATTGTCTGTTCTAGACACTTTTATAAGTGTCGATTGCTTCTGTTAGGTGTTTTATGGACTCAGCATCATCTAAATTTCACCACAAGCTGATAGAATGGTCACTATTAAAATTGTTTTAGAAATATAGAAACTAATGCTTATTTCAATCCTTTTGTTAATCTAAAACTTATCCATCCATGAAAAAACAAACAAGAAACCTTATAGAATCAAATCTAGATTCTTTTCCCTAAAGATCACACACTTTCTACATATTCATGATCTCATATTAAATAAGGCAAACTAGAGTTGTGGTTTAAGGTAATGATGGAATAGTGGCTTTATTTTATGTGGAACATGGTTCAAAATAACATAGAAAGCTGCCTGTGCGGGTCCTGGAAAATTAAGAACTTTAGTAATTTTTGCCTAACCTGGGGTCAATGTCTCATTAAGGTGGTCACAAATGATACTGGGTAAAGCTGGCAGGATGTCTTCTGTAGCCACTTCAATCTGAAAAACATTTCTTCTCAAATAAGAACAAACGTAGCTTGCACAAAAAGACCTATAAATGCATTGCTTTGCTAAATTTTAAAACATCAACTTAAACCATTAAAAATATTGAGTTGAGAAAAACTAAAATTTGCTCTTGTAGCAATTTTCACAAATATAATGCATTGTTATAAAAAATAATTGAGTTTAAATTACTCATGTCACTGGGTTATTGGTAATCAATACTAGAAGAGTTGATAGATTATTTGGAGGATTTGAAGTTATTAATACCTTTTTGGCATTGTTTCAAGTGTATTAATTTCTTGGAAGGAAACAAAATATTATAGATGGTAACACTGTTTTATACTTACAATAAAGTTATAAAATTATGGATCCCTTTGGGGTGGGATTTTTAAAATATGAGGAGATTATTTGTAGTTTTTAATTTATTATATGTATGTTCCTCAGCATGTTCATATCTGCAATTAACAGAATGTAGTTTTTCAGCTAGAAATATTGAGTTTGAATTTTGGATCTGCTATGTCCTGCGTTTTTTCATTAGACAAGCCCCATCAGTGGTCAGAACTATAAAATAAGAGTGTCACTGTGACTGTTTGATATAAAGCTTCTACAGAAGTCTGGCACCAAGGAAACCTGCTACTACCAAACACAGATGTTAAAGGTTATTTCCAATATGAAGCCCTGACTTACTTTACAAAGAAAATTGCATTAGTGTTTAGAATCTTTATATTTCATTGGATTTTCATGTTGTGTACTTGTTGGTATACCAAGATTTCTTTGTTTTAAATTCTATGCTCAGTTTTACAGACTAAGATATATTGAATGAAAGATAGGAATACATTGGGCTATCTTAAAATTACTTTTGAATTTTTGAAATAGTTAAGAATGGTAGTCCTGACATTCAGGAGCTGCTCTATTAACATTGGACAGGTCAAGGTGTGAAGCAAGCTAGCCTACAGATGCTAAGAGTTGGTTCTAGGGTTTTCCTGTTCATAAAAATATTATGGAATGTCATCAGACAAGACAATTCTAAGGTTATTATAGATCAGGCAAAAACAAGATCAATCCATTATAATTTCTAACACAGAGACGACACAAACATTGTTCAAGCAAAACAAACAAACAAACACCCCCTTTCTATATAATATAAAATATGAGGGAAGGTTGCTTTTCTTGGCCATTTATGCTTTTAGCTTTGGATCAAGTCTTCATTCTTCCTAGATAAGATTTATTAAGACACCCAGTCACAGGACAACCCTGCTTCCTAACAGCATATCCCATCCATAGCACAGCCCTGCTGCCTGAAAAAGTAAAAATCACCAACTCCTAAGATCCATCACCGTTCTCCAAGCTGAGTGCTCCTTCTCACTGCAAAGATTAATAAATGCAACTTGTTCAACAGTACATGTTCCTGGGGACCTTTGGCTGGCGAGCAAAGATTAATGTGGAAATTTAAACGTGTCTTTGGTTATTGTCTTTTCTTCATTATTGTTTCACGGAAAATCTGTTTATTTTTCCACTTTACACTTGATGTTTTAAAGACTGAATCTCAAAGTATTTTAAAATGTGGTAACAGTGAGAAACCAAATACATTCATTATTTTCCATATGACATTTTCCTATCTATATCCTGGCAAAAGGATATTGATTTTATCTGTTTATTTGGTACCAGAGATTGAACCCAGTGGCACTTAACCACTGAGCCAAGTCCCCAGCCCTTTTGATTTATGTTTTTTTTTTTGAGACAGGTTCTCACTAAGTTGTTTAGGGTCTTACTAAATTGTTGCAATCCTCCTGCCTCTGCCTCCAGAGTCTCTGGGATTACAGGAGTGTGCCACTGGGCCCAGCAGGATGTTGCTTTGATGATGCTATGTCATAAGATTTGATGATACTATATCATAAGATACTATGTCTTAGGAAACATTTTGCTGGAAAAAGAATGGTAGGAAAGTTGAAATAAGAAAGATAAAGGCAGAAAAGCAAATGAGAAATAATTACTGGAAAAATCAAGGAAAAAAGTGATATGAAAGGTATAGAAGCCTAGTTACTTTGATAACTGACACATGTTTATTTCTCAACAGATAAAATCACAAGAAGGAATAAAAAGGGCAAGCACACAACTGGAAAGAATTGTAAAGAACTACCAGTGAAATGATTTTAACGTATTTATGTAACATAGAAGGTACAGTCAGTAATGCATAGAAAGGAAAGGAAGGTCTGAAAGCCCAGGCATTAGTCCATAGCACACCCCTCACATACATGCATTTATTCATGATTCTCCTATGACATTTTCTCCTCTATCAATCAAACTCCAGTTGTTTATCTACCTCAGGAAAAAGAAAAGGAGAGAAGAAAGAACAAAACAAACAGAGAAGTAAAAAGATGAGAGGTCGTCTCTAAACTAACAGTGTAAAATCTCTGGAGATGGCTGTGTCTTTCACAACCCCCAGTGAAATCCACCTCCTCATGGTCATGGTGACCTGGCTTAGTTATGTTCAGCCAGCGTTCTTGGATGGATTTAGAAATGGTTCAAAGAACTGAATAGGTCCTACTTTATGCATTATTTAGAGGACATTTGAGAAAGGTTTTGACTCTGCCCTCTGTGCTTCATTTCCTGATTTTAGAACTTAACCCTCTACACCTCTGCAGTATTTCTTCCACAGCTCAATAACAGCATTAAAGGGGAAAAACAAAGCATTTCAAGAACAGGAAAGAATGAACTTTGAAAACCTGATGGCTGATGTGCAAATGTATTAATGCCTTTGGTGACAATTAATTAGAAGGTACAGTGGGACTTTGCTAATAATATAAATATAAACAACTGTTACTTAGAAACGAATGTATGAGAAATGTACATTGCTTACAGAATAAAAGGGCCCAGGTGTATGTGGTTATTTTCAATAGAATTTTAACAAATAAAAACACACACCATTTTAGAGATAATATTAGCTAAAATTATAATAATAAAAAGCAAAATCAATTATATGCATATACATATATGTGTATATATGTAATGCATGTTGAAACTCCAGGAGGCTGTATTTTTTAATCAACTGAAAGATCATAAATCAACTAGAAGACAAAGAAGGTTGTTATATTTATGTGTGTGTATATATGCACATATATATGCACATACACAGTTATGTGTGTAAAGGTGAGTATATGTATGTGTGTGTATATATGTGTGTATGCATATCTATGAATCATGAAATAAGAGCACAACCAAATTTTGAAACTTTTTTAAGAAAACAATAATCAGTGTGACATAAGAACAGTGGGTAGTTTGGATCAATGGGAGAGAGGATGAATAGAAATATTAACACAATAATTTGATGCTAGTTTTAGTATTTATGTTAGTCATCTTTACATAACCATTATCAAAATGCCTGAGAAGTCAAACGAAGAAAAATTTGGTTTGGGCTCAGGATTTCAGAAGTTCAGTCTATGGTTGACTGACTTAATTGCTCTGTGCCCGAGATGTGACAGTAAACCATGGCAGAAGGGCAGTGACAGTGGAAAATTCCTGTATTCATGGTGGCCAAAAAGCAGAGAGAGAGAGAGAGAGAGAGAGAGAGAGAGAGAGAGAGAGAAAGGGAGGAAGGGCCACAGAGAAGATGAACCCTTCCAGGGCACACCCCCCAGTGACCCATCTCCTCCAACACCACCCCACCTACTTATGATTATGTACCTGTCAATCTATTCATATTAGGATGGACCAGTCAGGTTACAGCTCTCATCATTTCACCTCTTAATATTCCTGCAATATATAAGAGTTTTGGTGGAACACCTCATATCCAAACAAAGACACTATTTACCAGATTTGATGTTATAAATTAAAGTGGAAAGAAATGTTCACTGTATTTTATTGGAGAAAATGGGTAGCAATGCGATTCAAGAGAATGAACTTTTATTTACAAATGTTAAAGGATAGGTGTTTTTAAGCTTTCAAGTAAAAGATATGAAATTACAAATAAAAATTAAAATGTGTCACAAAGGTGAAAAAGATCATCCACACATTTCCCAATTGCAGGGCTGAAATAAAATATCAAATAACTCAGTTTCAAAGCATTCATAGTAAATAAAAAGATAGAGTGGTTCAATTGATCTATTATAATGAATTATACAAATTAGGTATTGAATTCAACATATAACAACAATGGACAAAGAATATGAACAGTTCACTCCTTGGAAGAGAGCAGAGCAACTAAATTTCCTGCAGCTCGTGGCTACCCGTGCTCAAATATATCCCTACAGAGCATGCCTCACCTCACCTTACTAAGTTTGGGTTTTCTCATTTGCAAAATGGGATTAATATTAGTGCACTGTGATAATATTGTATGGTAAAATTGAAAAGGAAGGAAGGAACTGAGTATATGTGTGCCATGTAACATGTTAGCTATTGTTAGTTACATAATTACCACCAACCTCATTTTAATCATCACAATGATTCAACGAGATATGCATTACTCTCTCTATGTTGGAAACAGCAATATCACACATGGAGAAAATAGCAAGAATTTAAACTCCAAGCCCAAGCTCTTTCTCATGAGGTTAAGCCTCTCTATTAATAAAATAATGAAAGTCAGAATAACAATCAATGATTTTTATATCTACATGTCTTTTTATGTCTGTCTCCAATCAAGCACAGTACCCCCGAACTCCAACAGTGTGTGGGTGCCAAGGAGTTTTTTAAGCATAATTTTACTGGCTCATTAGCATCTGCTGGCTTGGTTCTCAGACTTGGGTTGTCTCCAGAACCTGACTCTGCATATGTTTGTCACTCTCTCCTCACAATCAAGAGGTGCCTCCACTTGTTCTTCACATTTATTCATCTCTGGCATGTGCCTTCTTTCTGAGGCTGTTCTTGGAGACCATGGATACATAGGTCCATCTCCCTGGGGTTTCTAAAGATACTTCCTTGACATGATACACAGCTATGCCCTTCCCATCACACAGATTAACTCCTCCATAGTTGGGAACGACCAAAACATTTCAGTAACAGAGCACAGAGCACTGGAATGACACAGAAAGAGGAAGCAGAGAGATGATGGAGAGCCCCCTTGTCATTTCCAGGCTAAAGCCAGCCTCCCACTTTTCATTTCCTTTTGTAAGAGCTGAGTCTTCTCAGAGAAGCGCCTAGAGAGATGCCTGTATTTTCAGAAGGGATCCTTCAACCTCTGAATAGTCTATTCCAAGGAAAGAGTCAAAGCACACTCTCCAGGAACAGCAACCAAGACCTGAAGGTGAATCTTCTGCTTCTTCAACCTTACTGCTAGGATCATTATGTCTCCCAAAGAAGGTGAGAGCACTGACTGATGAGTGCTTGGACTGGGTGGATTCTGGGGGAACATGCATGAATGACGGTGCAACCACATTTATCAGTGTTGAAAATACTGCAGTGAAAAAACGTAAGACCATGATTGCTATAGAAAAACGGGTGCATGGACACATTTGTAAAGTAAAACATAACATAAAGTATATAAACTTGTACTCAAAAAATATTTTCTTAGAGAACTTCTCCAAAGAATATTATTCAAAATTGGAAAATACCTAGGCACATATGTATTATTTATAATATTATTTATGAGTAAAAGTGAGGAAGTAAAATAATTGTTCAAAGATAAGTTAATGAGTGTACTATGGTACATAAATATGATATATTATTGTGTAACACTTATATTAAGATATTGCAAGACTAACTGTGCATGGTAGTGCCTATCAACACTTCCCACATACAATTATTAATGTCAGGTACTTAAGAGGCTGAGACAGGAGGATCTCAAGTTCAATGTCAGCTTTAGACCTTGTCTCAAAACAGAAAATTAAAAGGGCAAGGAATGTATCTTGGTGAAAAAGTACCCTTGGGTTCCATTGCCAGTACCGAGAAAATTTTTTAAAAATTTGTGAAACTGTTCAGTATTATAGTGACTGCACAACAGAATGAAATGCTTCGGATATATTAAATGAGAAAAGTAACAAAAATATGCCATAACTATGGTTAGGCCCCAAGTACACAAACACAAGGTGAAAAGCACAAAAGCAGTATTTCTACATTCCTTTCATTTTATTTCCTTTACTATTGCTAAAATAATCATGCAATTAATAAGTCAGAAGAAAATCACATTGATTCAGAATGTTGAAATACAGATGCTTCTCAAATTATGAGGGATTATGACCTTATGAACCAATAAGTTGAAAATATCCTAAGTCAAACTATATTTAATCCACTTAACCTACTGATCATCTTAGCTTAGCAACATAACAATGCTTTGGTTATTTCCCCCTGTGATCACTGGACTGCCTGGAAACTGTGCCTCACTTCCACAGCCCAGCATGGGGAAAGGATCATATTGCAAATTGCTAATCAGGAAATAATCAGAATTGAAAATACAGTGTCTACTGGATGCATATTCCTTTTGCACTATGTTATGTCAAAAATTATAAGTTGAATCATCATAAATTGGGGAATGTACATATTTTGTTTAAATAATTAGTACTCTTTTTAAGGTGCTAGAGGACTTCAGCAACAGAAATCAGTTTTCCAAATTTTAAAAATTTGAAAATCTCTGGGGTCATTTATTGTTGCTTTTTTCCTTAGAAAATATTTGAAAGGGCATTTCAATTTTATTACTGATCCCAGAAATACAAATATTTTGATTTGATTTCCCCAAGATACCTCTTTTTAATGACTATCCCACTTAAAACAGAGGAATTGCTCACAATGTTAGAATTTTTGAGCATTTCATACTTATTTAACTTAGGTGAATGTAACAAACCTCTATTTAGCAATGCACATTATTTGTTTACTTTTTTTTTCAATTTTGTAAAATTTAAACTTGAATTCAAAGCTGAACAGACAGGATATTCTTAGAGGTGTATCAGCATTCCACAGAGGGAGAGCGGCAAAATGTGCCTTGAAAAATATATAAATTGAACAAGTTGCCAGGGAGTCTGAGACTTCCAACAAATGCTCTCAACACTTCCCATATGCAGTTATTATTATTATGCTTATAGAAAAGTAGGGAGCTTGTAGGGGTAATGTAAACCACCAATGTTAAAACCAAGTAAAAGGACTTGAAGGTAGATTAATTCCTTATCCCAGGCCATCTTACAACTATGTAAGAAGACAGTCTGCGTTTTGAGAAAAGGAGACATGTAAATAGTGTATGGATAGAAAAGGTGTTAATAGAATGGACTTGGCCACTGACACTCAGAAGTTTATATTTGGGGTACCTTATTTATACTTGTGTATCTACTTGGCTCAGCATGTTTACCCTATTCAGCAAATGGATATATTATGCTTTGTTATTGTTCAACTTATGCCATATCCATTTATATTTGGATTGACAATCACAATTGTGATAAGAGTGGTTCCAATGCAGGGAAAGTTCATGATGAGTAATGGACTCAAACATCCTGAGACCCTTGGTGGCTACATTTCTGCTGACAAATCAATAGACACTGTACTCATTTCTGCAACCTGTGTCTTATGAGTTTGGCTACTTTTATTAGTCTGTCTTATTTTGGGAACCTGAGGTCCTGAGCAGGTGGAAATGGAAGCTCAGTTCTGAACTCTAAATCCGATACTGACAACAGATGGGAGCTCCATGAATACATTTTGATTGAATTGGGCTAAGAAAATATCAAAGTGGGTGAACTGGCTGTAGTCTTCGCTCAACTTCCCTAAACATCATCTTTATTTTATCACAATAACTGTATGACAACAAAGTGATGAAGGATCACAGAAAGATCCCGAATTTCTGCTCCTGGTGCTGGAAACAAATACACCATGCTTATTTAGAAATTTTCTGATGAGGACATGCCTTTGTGTAAGTAGTTAGGAGCAGCTACAATACTGAAGACTCTGGAAAATAGACAGTGGTGAATATTCCTAAAGTCAGTGGGGGATGTTGAATGCAAAAATGGGGGAGAGATTACACCATGCTCTGTTGAGATGCTCCTGGGTAATTATTAACTGAAATGTGTGGACCTTTTATTGGAAGAGTAAGTTAAATAATTCTGGTGGAGAATGGAATGTTGTCAGAGACAGTTGATCTCTGAACATATTCAACACATTGTGCATAATGTCTTTCAAACACATGTACTTCCATTTTTCTATTGTCCATAAATGTACTTACAGTGCATATGTAAGCTTCATTGAAATAAAAAGTGTGATGTGGTTCTAAGTTCACAGTAGGTGTATATTCACCCTATATGTTTTTTCAATCAATGAATATGGAAAGCACTTCTACTACCACATAGGCATCCTCAGTGATGAGAGAACTGTAAGTATAGAGTGTAGAAGAAGAAATGAGCAAGGGTTTATCGGGTTTACACTCTGCTTTTCCTTGAGGTTTTTCTAGTTTCCCATCTCATTGATTCCCACTAGACTATTGTCACACTTGTCCTCCGTCTCCCATTCTCAGTTTTGTGCGTAGGCCATTTATGTAACTGTATCGGTCAGGACAGGGTAGTTTATGCTGTTGTAAAAACCCCCAAATCTTAGTGGTTCAAAACCATGAAGATATCTTTCTCACTCATATTTCATGTTTTCTTCCTGTTAGCCAGAAGATTTCTGCTCATCGGGTCACTCAGATGCCCTGGTTGATAGATTGAGCATCATCTTGAAGATGGCCAGTGTCATGATGCAGGGAAGGAGTCCTTAAACTGAAGAACTGCCTGAGACTTTATTAGCTAGAAGTTCTGATACTCACCCCACCAACCCTTCAAGGGGTTTCTGATGTGTGTTTCTACCGAAGACCCAGAAATTGAAAAGAATACTTAGAGAACATCAGTAATGGCTAATTCAGCATTTTGAATGAATACTTTTGTCCAAGTAAAACACTAGGTAAACTTTTATGCCATTGAGATCATTAAAGTCATCCACATGGTTATGACAAAGGACAATATCCATAGAGTCAGGGAGGTCATCTTGGGCAGCAGGTGGCCTGGACCATGTACTTGGTGACCAGAACCCTTTGTTTGGTGAGATAATGATCTAATTAAATCTGGGGCAGGGACATCAATGATGTCTAATCAATTCCTCTAGGATATGGACAAGCAGGCATTGATTTCTAGGGAAAAAAAAGCCATCAGTTACTAAACTCATACCCACTCTTGATAGGTCTCTGTCTGGACCTGTGTAAATCAGAGGTGCTTTAAAAATCTTCAACTTTTGCAGTGAGTGGTTGGTGGATGAAAGGCAATTCAGAAATAGGTACTAGCAGCACAAAAAACAGAACTGTAGAAATACACAGTGTTGGGAGAAGAGAGTGCTCCCATGTGGCTGCTGTTTTGTCATAGTCCAGGTGCCAGGATACTCTGTTTCTTCACAGTTTGAAATAAACTGTGTGATTGAAAAAACAAAACAAAACAAAAAATGAGAATACCCTTCAAAATTAAATTTTCTGTGTACCAACTTAGAATCAGATTTATGACATGGAATGAACTAAATCTCCTTTATAATACCATATGATTTTTAAATTTGGGAACATTTTCTTCCAGTTTACAACATGCAATTGTAGGGGTGGAAAGAAAGTCTTCCCTTCACCCTCTGAAGGTGCATTGGAATGAACAGACAATAGGCAGATTAAATGGGAGAAAAGACACATAAATCTATTACAGACAGAGAGGTAATCCCATAGTCCAAGCACCTACCAGCCCATGACAATTCAGAGCTTTATATTCCTTTTTGTTTGTTTTTCTATAGGGGAGGGACAGAGAAAAGAGTGTAGGCATTTTTTAGGGAAAAAGTAAAGTATTTGTAAAGGAATTCAATGGGCTTAAAGAAACACAAAGTCATTGGGCCCACAGAAAAGACAATGATTTGTAAATGATTGTGGAATACAGACAGGGAATGAAATAGGAAAGAATGGTGTGTGACAAGTCAGTCTAAGTTCTTTGAGAGATCTCAGCCTTTCCTTCTGTGATATGAATTTTGTTAGTGAAATCTCAAGGAGAGGACCAGATGTAATTATTTTCTCTTCTTTGGTGGATCTGGGCTGTAACCAGATGGGTGTTATCAAAGCAAATAAAGGAATAGTATTTGAAGTTAAATTCCTTTAATTTAAAACAATCAGCACACCAGGGCACCATATTTTAGGGGACAGTCCCTAGACTCCTTCACAGTGAATTCTGTTGCTGAAGGCAGAGTACGGGGGACCTGGAGGCATTTGTTCCTCATTTTGTAAGGATTTTTTTTTTCTTTTTCTTTATCTGTAATAAAACTGAAGGAAGGGGACCAGTAAGAACTACAGCAATAATACTTGTCAAAACTTTCCTGACCACAGGTAGAGTCTCTTCCCTTTCCTAAGGTCTTGGAGCCTTGAACCACCCAGGTCTCATGAAAATAGCAGAATGTCAAATATCCTGAGGTTCTACTAAGAATGAAAAGGACACTTATGATAAGTGAAATACACCCGACAGAGAAAGACAAACACCACAAAGGGCACCTTCACTTTCATATAAAGTTAACAAAACAAAATCTACCTGAATGTGTGACAGTGTTTACTAGAGGTGGGGACCAGTGTGAGAAAAGAGGATAAAAGGAGGCTGGTTTGATCAATGCCCATGGTAGGGATCTGGAAACATCATATTTAGTCCTTAATATGGCCAATTATACATGTTAATCCAAATGAAATAAAATAAACGAGATTTTTAAGATGCAGATGAGAGACATTTGGATGAGCAACATTCAAAAATTGAGGGTGGATGCCATGTAAGGAGTATTGTTGATTCAGTGACTGAGCACAATGGATTTATTATTCTTAGAGTTTAGAAGTCAGACATCCAAAATGGTTCTCACTGGACTAAAATCAAAGTGTTGGCAGGCTGCTTTCCTCCTGCAGTCTCTGAAGGAGAGCTGTCTTGCCTTTTGCAGTTTCTGGATACTGACTGCATTCTTTGCTTTGTTACCCCTTCTTCCAGGCTCAAGGCAACAATATAGCATCTTCTAATCTCTCTTGGACTTTGTCATCTAATTGCAAAGGACCCAGTATAAATGCAATTATACTACGTAAAGTAGCATAGTCAGAGATTCCTGGGATTAGGATGTAGACATGTTTGAGGGGTCATTCTGTGTCCTCCCACAGAGATGAGAAAGAAAAAGAAGAAAAGAAAAAAGAAAAGAAAAGAAAAGAAAAGAAAAGAAAAGAAAAGAAAAGAA